>OZ037782.1:30479179-30539179 GCA_964035525.1 Porites cylindrica | reverse complement strand
AATCTGTCAGAAATAGACCTCCTCCTTAATACAATAATTCTACTTAATATTACACCTGTACAATGTTTCTTATACCGCTGTTTTAAAAGATATACGTCTAAGCCTGAAAGTGTTTATGATTTGTTAGAGAGGCAAGACCGTAAAAGTTTCGGAAAAGTTCCGAATACTAAAGGACATCTATTTTTATCTATTATGCGTCGTGTTAAACCGTCCAGTTATAATCTTAGGAAAGAAACTTGTTTTAAACCTAAGATTAACACTATGCGTTTTACCTTTTTACACTTTTTACTAGATGTTAAATTTCTGACACTTACTTGTAACAAAAGATGTGTATTTTTATCTTTTGATGAAATTATTATTTTGATGAGATTATTATTATTATTATTATTATTATTATTATTATTATTATTATTATTATGTTGATGATGACGACCATGATGATGGGAACGACGATGTTATTAATGCTTCCAATGATAATGATGATGATGATGGTGGTGGAAATGAAGAAGGTACTGAGAGTTTTGGTGACAATGGTGAAGTTTACAACATGCCTTCACAAAGAAAGTTGCAATGTGTTGTCAAGCATTAAATTTCTACAGTTTAATAACATTCGTCAGCAAACTTTAAACTAGTGACACGTTTTTCAATTTGTGCATGCTTTTTGAGCTTTCAAGCACTAACACAATCAGTGTTAACTTTTTGGCCTAGGAATACTAATTATAAAATACTTTGTATGTCTATTATGTTAGTTTTTAGAGCTCTATTTCAGTCCATTCATTAATCTTGATTTCTGTGGCTGATGCTAAACACTGAAACATTGGCAATTTTTCAGTTAAAGGAAGATTGAACTTTTCATTAAAATTTTGTAGTTGCTGTTGACTAAAAGGCAACCAGTTTACAATAAAAACACTTGACTTTGATATTAGTAATGAAAGTCCCGTGAAGAGTATATTTATAAAGCGAGCTAAGAAACGTTCTTCGAGCATAGAGTAATTGGAATTGCCTTTTTTATTTTAAAAAAAAAATCCAAAAATAATGCTTCCTTTTTTGATAAGAGGAGAAAAAAAATTGCAACCCTCCCGCCTTCGTCTGCCAAAAATTTTGGCAAATCCCCCCTTTTCCCTTTTCAAAAGAAATTTGAGATCCCCCCAAAAATCTTCTGCCCCCCCCCCTCCACCCCCCTGCGGCATACCATAGGTTCAAGGTTTGTATCCTCAGACATCAGTTGTATCAGAAACAAGACTTTTAAAAGTTTTGTAAGAGTTAAAACTCTTACCTCTCACAAAAGCTTTCGGGAAATGTGGTTGCAATTCAATGGCAACTTTTGCATCATTCACTGTTTCAGGGTAATTACCTATGGAAATAAAACACAGAACACACTTTGTAATAACCCAGGTAAGTTAAACAGAAAAAAGGGGAGGGATACGATTAGTCAATACGGCTAGCGCCACTGCAAAAACGTGCTAACGTAACAACCACTAAACTAATAAATTAGAAATTTTCTGCGTGCACCATTCAACGATGCTAATTTTCAATAGAAAAAATAAAAATACCTCTAATTAGCCCAGATTGAGATCCGTACTGTAAATTACGCACCACGTTTTTTTCCATCGGTTTATAGCTAGCCCGTGCCAAGCTCTTGGTCAGTGTAGAGAAGCGAAAAAAGCCAGCGAGCAGTGAAATACGGCGGAAAGACAGAGGAAACGTTTTGCATGTCAAAATGTCAAATGTTCAAACGTCAAAAATTGCAGTGTAGGAGGGTTTTAAATGCTCGACATGCTTGTTACAACTTCTTACCCAAATTAAAATGTGCTGCCGCTCTGTTGCTGTACAGTTTGGCGTTAAGATCTTGATCCTTACAGTTCACTTTAATTCCTTCAGTGTAGTAATCAATGGCGTTGTTGAAATTCTTCTTGTTGTATTCTTCGTTACCCTCATTTTTGTAAACCTCAGCAATAGCTATAAAGGAGCAAATTTTAATTATCATAATTTTAGGTTTTCAGTCAGAATTTAGTTCTACTTTTACTGAAATTTACCTCGATCCCATCATAAATTTCTGCCACCAGAAACCAAATTAGAACATTGCAATTTAAGTTTACGAATCTGATACAACTTCATATATATTTATCAAGGTTTTGACTGATAATAATATTAAAGCCCCACAACTGACAAGGAGATAAAGGCTTATACATTGGTATCTATAAAACCGAGAACAATTGTCGTTGATATTTTACTACAGAAAGAAAGTAGTATTTTAAATTCTCACCTCTTAAATTGCTATCATCAAACTGAAGTGTTTCCTCAGCAGCTGATGTGACGTCAGTTTCCTTTGTAGCTGTGTTTGCTCTTCTCTCCATGGCGGAATGCTTTAAGATTTATATTACTAAGTTAACTTATTGTGATGTTTGTATCCAATGCAAGTGCGGATCCCTACCGGTTTCTACCGTTTACAGAAATTTATATTTTTCGTAACAAATATATTTTAATAATAATAAGAAAAAACTTTCCAAGTTGAAGTATTTTCTGGGACGACTTTGACAGAACTCGCCTTGCTCCATATTTACTACAACATGGAAATTGATCGTTATGAAACTATAATCCGCCAATTTACATCAGAGGAGAATGAAACTGACCCACATCGGACTTTAGGCGGTTAAAAATCACAAGCTTGCACCTGAAATCGGCGCTTGTCTAGGAAATTGCTCACTAAGCTCCCTTCGCTTGATTTCCTAAAAAGCATGTACTAGTAGATCAAGCACTTACCTATCTCTGCAGAGGCGGTTAGCGACGGAACTTGCATTCATCCAGCATTCATCTTATCTACATGAAGTGAACGTGGACAAACATTCTATTCGAAACAGGAAGTTCGATCAAATACTGAAATATTAAGTAGGGTTTTTACCCTTACTTTCAAAAATCAACATTACCGATTTTCAATACCTCGATGGTTAGCAACTTGTACAAGTCAAAACATGTTCCTTTGACTTGATCCCTCTCATGATTTGTGTTTTAAATTTTAGTGTCACTTATTTATTTGCTAAAATACAGTGTTAACAGATAAAACCAAAAATTAAACGAGCGATGGTAAGTGAAAGTGGTGAAAATGGTGAGTGTTTCTGGATGTTACGGGGACCATTGCTGGTTCGCTTTTGTTTTGTGGCGTGGGTATTGTTCGGTGCCTTTTCAACCTTTTGTATGACGTCATTTGGTGATGGCACCTGTCCGTAGTACCAAGAAACTACTAAAATATTCTGTTGTCTTAGTGCTCGCCAAAGAAAAAGAATGAGAAATTAAGTGTTACACGGCTACTATTTTGTCACAGACTTGACTAATTGTGTCCAGCAAAAGATAAAAGAAATAATTTGGTAGAGGTTTAGTTCATTTTAAATGCTTTCACTCATAGCTAACGCTGAAGTTGGCGCCAAAATATTTTAAACCAATCCGCTGAAGGCCTCCACTATAACTGGTTGTATGAATTTGTGTAAAAATTGATGATCTGATATTATAACAAGAAATGTAACAATTACTCATAATGCGAGACTTATTATTTAAACAACATGGTTTGTAAGGCATTTTAACAACAAGAGCTACTGACTATGATCCCAAGCGGGAATACCGTATGGGATATAATTGCAAATTTTCAAGTAAACAAACATAAAAAATTCATTTTATACATTTGGCAAATTTATAATCATAATTCAGTTAGTATCAATAAAGTAAAAATTTATTTTCCTTTTATGTATTTGTGTCGTTTTTTGGACAAATAATATGTTGTTCCGAAAGTGGCGTCCAATCAATCGGAACCTTTAGAAACCAAACCGGTCGAACGGCTCGAGCTATCCGCTCGAAGAAAACAGTCATCTGTTCGATTGGCTCGAGCTATCCGTTCAAAACAATTATCAACCGCGCTACTGTTCCAAATCACTTCTAACCGAGCCGTTCTGTGACAAAGCTGTCAAAAAATGAAAGCTTATTATAAATAATTCCTCTAAGCATTGGTTTACCATTACCTCGTGAATTTTCACGCTGCATTTTCTGCTGAATAGCTTTCTTTGCTTTCATAACATTCGATTCTCGTTACAAGTTTTATTCAAAACCGAATGACCTAGTTATTTCACTTAACTTAGACATTCACTAGTCAAGACTACTTATAATCCAAGAATCACTTAATTTTAAATATAAATGGTCTAGAGTATATTAATTACTTTGCAAACGATCAGAAATTAGCTTAAGCATTACAAGAGCATACAGAATTAAACAGGCGGCAAGAAACAATGACCTAAATTGTTAAGTCAAGAGACAAAGTATCTACCTTAAGAATAAAAATCACACCCCTTGATACCCTTTGGAAGCCTTCCCAGAGAACATTACATAGCAGTCACACTCGGGCTCACAAGGCGGTCCAGTTTACGGAACCTAACTCCACAGTACAGCTAGTGGAACTTAGGCAGGCGACTATTTAAACCACGTTTTGTGGGCAACAAGGAATCTTCCAACCCCTTTTTACGAGAAAGTTCTATCAATCATAATTTCGCTTCAAGGGGAGATTTCTAAATCTGTTTTAGCCTGACGTCAAAAGCAGGTTGGACACAGCCCGCAAGGTGTTAGGGGGCAAATTATCTTCATAAGCGTTTATAATCAGTTGTAACCAACGTTTAAGTAGTGTGGAGCTCGCGTGGAGACAAATATCACCTATAAATGTAAGAGGTATCGAATCGTCCAAGATTGCTTTCACTTTCAAATTACTATCTTCATTTTTCTACCTAATCGTACTCAGGCACTAGTGCTTGGTTACCAAGTATGAATAGCCCCATAATTTGAAATTTCACCACGCTTATCATATTTCGTTGTCTGTTTATAAAATTCAGGAGACAATTTTGGGCTGAACCTTTTTAATTTCCCATTTGTCTGACTAAACAGCTTTAAAAACCAAACTGAACTCGGCTCACTTAACTTGTGGAACAGTTTGATATCTGAGGAATATGACCCGGGGAGTACTCCCTTATATAAGCCGTATAGGTATGTGCCGCTTTAAAGGGTATGGTTTTGGCGCCGTTTTGGTCTGAAAACGGGTATAGTTTTGCCCATTTTGGTCTGGAATCGGGCATGGTTTACAAGGGAACTATACGGTAGTGTATAAATGTGTTTGTCGTTTCAATTATAAACGAATAAGAAAGAAAGAAATCTTTTCAGTTGGCTTTTCTAATCTCAGTAATGAGGACATAATTTCTGTCAATGAAAACATGCATGTTGCGTTTTGTGACCACCTCCAAGTCTGAAACTGGCATGAAATTTAGAGGCCAGGTCTGAAAACGGGTGTGGAAAATGACATTCTTGGGTCTGAAAATTCAAATAATATCCCAACAGTGCTATACAGGCGGTGTTGGACACGGTCCACGTGACCAATTTTGTCCAATCACATCATTGCAGATGGCGGACTGATTCTTTCACCTTTGCGCTGGTAGTCTCTTCGATTTTCTTCGATTTTCGCCGTTTATCAAGTGATTTACGATGATTTTTTTTGGAAAAGTTTGAGTAGACAGATGTAGCAAGCCGCAGTTCTTAAAACAATATGATGTATGTTTGTTTTCTATTGATATTGTTCGTTGTAATTCTTCATGCGCATAATCCCTTTGTTTAGTTAAGAGCTATTGTTTATGCTTTTCAGTCTACATCTTCTCTGTGTTCAACGACCCCTGACCTCCATTTTTAGCATAATCTATTAGTTTTGTTGTTCAAGAATCTGAAATGGTCGGCGGGCCCCAGCGGGCCCCGCCGTTTTAAGGGTCAAAATGCCACTTGAAGTACACCTACGTGCGTGAATCGTGACTCCATTCCGCGGCATCTTTAGTATTATAAATATACTCGCGCGTTCACGATCGAACCAGCTTAGAATACTTTCACTACACGATCAGCTCAGAATACTTTCTTTCATTTCCTTTTTATTCGTCTTTAAAAATATGATATTTTTTTGTAATATATATGTCATCGTAGCGGCCCTTAGGCCCTCCGTTTTGAATAGTTCCTTGGCTTCTTCCTTCTGCCCTTGTCAGCAAAGAGTTAAACCTTCTGTGCGAGATTCTTCATGATTCCTAATAAATCATACAAAACATAACGAACAGATAAAACTGAATTCATACGGAAAAAAATGACTAGAAAACCTCCGCTAACTTGCTGTTGTCCTCAACAACAACAAGTTAGAGGAAGAGGATTCCACATTTGCCTTGGCCTCCAGCTTCTTCTGGAAAACCAGAATAGGTTGCATATTATTTTCGATGGGAAGATCAGTATCCTTCATGCACATGTCAATGTACCTGGAAAGAAAATCTGAGGTGAGAAGAGCGCTAAAGAGAAGCTTACGTTCAAAATCAAGCACGTACCGCGTTGCTTCGATCCCAAAATTATCTCTTCGACACAGAAAATAACAGTTTTGTGAAGCCAGCAGTAATAAACGTCGATTGCGGCCACCTTTCCAGAGAAAGATCTCAAATGAACATCGTATGTTATGTCCTTTAAAAGCGGAAGAAGACCTGTAATGCCCATATCACACTATTTCTCCCGGTATTTTTATGGCGTAACGAGAGATGTGAACAAAGCGAAGGTCAGATGCAAATGAGCCGTTTTTGATTTTTTCCCCATGATGCCCTTCGGACCGTGTCCAACACCGCCTGAGTGCTATACGTACATTAACCCTTTTCTCAGATTCCGGATTCCTGTTCACTACCACCCAAGGCATGACTGCGGATCGCGGACGAGCCTTTCCTTTTTCCCGCAGAAACTGACGTTCTCGTTCCAGTCCTTTCCCAGTCAACAGACGTCGTCGTGAACTTCGTCGTGGTTCTTAAGTTCCCTATGAATTGTTTTCTAAATTTTAAATTATCTTTTACTTTTGTCATGGCCTAATTCCTTGTGATACTGAGGACTGAAGGGCTTAACGTTGCCGGCCGAGGTTTAGTTAGGATTATGTCTAAATTCGCACTGCTCCTGGAACGAGCGTGGATTGTACAGAGAGGCCGAAGCAATACATTTATGTAGCGTGGGACCAGGTCCCGCAGTAAGGGGAAAGGGCAGAAAACAGGGTCAAATTAGCCTGCGAACAGCAGACGCATTTCCAGTCGTCGCTTCTCTCCCTCCGAAAAATAGCGTCTGCGAACCCGAGCAGCAAAACGATTTCTGTGACGTAAAACCTTTTGTTTTGATGTTGGCCAATTAGATCAAAGGATAGAATACAGCTCGAGTGACTCCTCGCGACCTCGCGCGATGAACTGTCTTGGATTTCGGCAATATTACCAAATACGCTTTAGAACGTGAATTTCACGACCATAACAAGATTTCCTGCGACGTTGAATGCTGACTTCTTTATAAAGCAACTGCTTCTTAAGCTATGTATGTGATGTGGGCCTTTGGCTTCGCCTTATAAAATACGGTAGTACGTGACATAAACAAAACCTGGACAAAATAATCGCTACAGCGAAAGGAAAGTAACTTAGCTTAATGATATCGCGCTCAGACTTATTTATTTCAATTTAACGTACCAGCGCTGACAAAAGGTGGTGAATCAGTTATACAGACACATCCTTGACTGATTCAGAAATGTCTGACAATCGCTCATTAATAATTCTAGTATCGCCACAACACAATGATCTGAAATATTATAAACCTGTTCCAAACCAAGCGTGAAATAAATGGTTATAGCAGTAAATTGATCATAGTCAAGGTGACAGTTCAGCTGCGACGCTTGGACTCATCTCACAAAAAACTATGGAAATTAATACCTTGAAAAGAACATGTATTTAAAGAAATATAAGAACAAATTTAAAATGCTTTCGATATGATCAAAGTTCTGTCTAAACCAAGAAGCAACCACGCATGGGAAATCAATTACCACACGTCTTAGCTTTCAAAGAAAAAGGATATCTACTAAAAAATATCTAAAGCGGCACACGACAAACTATCGAAGAGTTCTCCAAAGCATACTTTCCTGCCAGGAACCAGAAAGGAACAGAAGCAACAAACGGCATGATGCGTCTACGGTCATTAGGACATTTATCGTTCCGAATATGATCAAAACAACTACGGTGTGATAAATCATTGACTCTGTAGGCAAATAGATGAAAAATCTCCTCTAATCTTTTCTTCGATATGAATCGTCTTGATGCTTATTTCGTCAATCAGTCGACAATCCTGGCAAATTAACTTTCGTAAACGCGTCGTTCTGAGAAAAAAGGGCGGCTTTACACAAGCAACGTCGTCCTTTCAATTTCGACTTGTAAACATATCCAGCGCGCACGATCTTGCGAAAAGTCTCGAGAGTTAGTTCCTTGATTTTAAGAGCTAAACCGTGATTGGCTAAAAAGGTTTAACGTTACGGTAATCGTTTTACCGCTCGGGTTCGCAGACGCTATTTTTCGGAGGGAGAGAAGCGACGACCGGAAATGCATCTGCTGTTCGCAGGCTAGGTCAAATAGGAAAAATATCGGCGAGTGCGGTATCCCACAATGCGGAGCCTGGTCCCAGGCTACATTTATGTAGCCCGCGCGCAAGCTCTCCTATTTGGGCAAGCAAAGCAAGCCTCGCGAGAACTCGTGAGCGAGGGGCCGAGGAAGGAGAGATTGCAATGATCTCTCATAAATTTTCATTTCCACCCCGGAACCCCGGGACTCGGCAAAAGCGTGAAAACGGTCGCCGCAAACGTCTCGCCGATTTAAAAAGTGACAACCGCCTGTCAAGTAAGTTTAGACAGCCAAGGGCGCGTAGAATTATTTATTTGTAAGTCGCCTTCGCAATAGCATCAAAGCAATGCTTTTAATCCCTGATATGTTTTTTTTTCCACGGGGACATTAAACTTCAACATGTCCGCTCGGATAAGAACTTACTACTTTGATTCTCGTTTCCTTTACTTGGAGTGTAGAAGACTACTCCCCGTCGCAATCACCAACAAAAACATCATATATTTGTCCGTCTGGAACTGGAGAATAGCATTTTCCTGCACTTGGTTCTCCATAAGTTTTACTCCAGTTGCTTCCAACTCTTTCTCTTTTCCCTCTTTACGGTCAAGCTACACAGCTACACTGTCAAGTACATGTTTCTGAATTTTTCTACCCAGTAGAATTCAATCGGGCGAAGAAACCGATGTTGGAAGACAGTGCTTGAATCACTCTTCACTTTCACTCTCCCGGTTTTCAGAACTAAACAAGGCGCTTGACACAAACGAATACAACCGATGAAGGGTTTTCATTTTCCTTCCACAAGAACTACAAACTCGGTCCGACTTATCCTCGGCTCGCAATATTCTCTTTGCGCGAATTACATCAAAAGAGCCCGTCTGCTTTGAGGGCTGAAACAAGTTCTCGGTACCAATCTGATCCCCCTGATGCCAGCCGGGCCTGTTATCAATCAACTTTGATTTCCGGAACGTCATTTTTCAGCCAGTGGCATTTCCCTTCGTCTGGGCGAAGTACAGATGAAATTTTATGAGAGATCGTTCCAAGCTCTCCTTTCCCCTGTCCCTCGCGGCTTCGCCGCTCGCTCGCGCGTTCTCGCGAGACTCGTTTCACTCGCCCAAATAGGAGAGCTTGATCGGAGGCTACATTTATGTAGCGGTTGGTGTTTTCAACGACGACATAAAACGATGAACGTGCTCTGTTGTTTAAACTGGGTGTAGTGAAATGTCCTTGGTGATGAGTTCGACGGTAGTAGCAATTTGGATCATTAACTTGAAAATATGAGAAATCGAGAAACTTTATTACTGCGTCTCAGCATCTTAAATTCGCCACTTTTTTCAAGCTGCCAATGATACGAGTACAACCCGTCATTCCGAATTTTGCCTTAACGACGTGGTGTTAATACGTAGCTACAGCTCCGTGTTGGTCAACACTTATTTTTACACAAAAATTGTTCTAACTCTGCGTCACAAGAAAATACAGGTTCAGAGTAGCGTTTCTCAAGGACAAAAAAGCCAAGCAATTTGCGCACTGAATGTTGCTCCATACAAAAAGGTAGTGTACAGCGCACTGTGGGTCTTTGTTATCTGCCGTTTGGTATAGCGGTAGTTTTTGTCTGCCGGAAATAGCGTACTTTATCTAGTGACTTTGGCAATTACGATTACTTTACTGTAATTAAACTCGTCGTTAAACCCGTTGCTTTCTGATTGCTGGAAGATCAGAGAAGTAAGGCAAGCTGTAAAAAAGGAAATTTTAAGGCAATTGATCTGTTTCATGGCGAGTTAGCTCTAATTTAATTCACGGGGAAGTCCTCGTTGAAAATTGAACAACACGATTTTTGTTACATAAAAAAAAAACAAACAAAAAAGAATGATAAAAGATTTTGCTAGTGACTTGTAATTACTGGTATTCTTTGCAATCCTATCATCTGCTTTTTTCAGAAGATGCCTTTAATAAAGGCTGATGCGGTTTTGAGTTTAATGACTTAAGGAAGCAAGGGAGTGGTGTTCTCTTTTTCTGTTTCTCTTTTCGTTGTTTCATAAAAGTCTAGTGTAAAATTCGCTAATACGTTGAGAAGAATGGGTAACACCCGTTATTACAAACACTCTTTACTACAGACTAAGGGAATTTCCTCTCGGTTCTAGTAGTACAACTTTATTTGAAATTGTTCTTACTCTCGTAAAAAAGGTCTCGGAATTTCTTCACTGAAGATTCAATGAAAACAAAAAGATCTGTTTCAGCCCCGAATTGCCAATTCAGTCCTGCAGGCCAAAGTCTGATTCAGCCCCTCCTGGAGTCATTTGAGCACAATTTAAACCAAACAGCCCAATCAAAAGGCTATTAATTCCAGCCCACGCTGGGACCCATTTCAGCCCTTGGGTCCAAATCAGCCCTAGGTAATTGGACTGTATTGGCCCTGATTAAGGGAGCCGAATTAGACTCAAAAATAGGACTGTATTTTACTCACCCACGGCCCGCCATCTTTAGGGCTAAAACAGATGTTTCTCGTTTACAGTGTGTACACGGTTACAAAATCACAACCAATTTCTTCCGTTTAGCATGTTCACTTTTGTCCTGTTTTGGTTAGAATTACTGTACTGCGTATTAATCAAAATTCCTCTTCTTCCTTTTTTCAGTTTCGCAGCCTTAAATAAGTTCGTTTGAGTAAGTAAGTTTGGATAAATCTACGTTTGGATTGACACTTCTGTCGATGGTAATCACCTTTCTCTCTACAAAGAGTAAATGTGTTCAAAGTTATTTCTTTTCGCACTCCACTATTACGGACTCTCGCTACTACGAACACCAAACCCTTTAAACCTGCTAAGGGACGAGTCCCGCGGGATAAAACAGATTCCTCGGTTGAAGTTATACAAGCTTTAAAGCAGCTTAAAGCGCCATTATAAACTGACGATTAGCCCTATAATTGACTCGTCAATTATATAGCCTGCGTAGCATGGCGGTTTTGGTTGCTAAGTAATAAAGGCGGGCGAGGGCAGAAAAACCGCGAGGAGATTGGGGCGGGAGCAACTGAAAAACCGCCTGCACGGACGGGGGGCTTTTTTGAGTCGGTCCGTCTGCCAGCGTACGGATCGTTCCGATTGGTTCAGAATGCTCGCCCGTCAATCAAATATTTTGGTAATTTCCCTTGGGAGAGTTTCGAGAGACTGAACAAATCTTCTCGTCAAAACAAAATCAAAATATGGCAGAAGCATTAACTAAACCGTTGTCGCTCTTGAATATTCGTCGGGAAAATAGTGCAGTTGTCTTGAAGCCAGAGCAGGAAACGGCCATTAACAATCTTCTTAATGGGAGAGATGTCATGGCAATTTTGCCAACAGGTTTTGGCAAGAGCATGATCTATACTGTCTTCGCTCTTGCCAAAGAAGAAATCTCTTCATCGAAAACGTGTGTGATTGTCATTTCCCCGTTGAAAAGTATTATAAACGACCAGATTTCCGAAATGTTGTCGCTGAACTGCACGGCAATGGAACTTACGACGGAAGCACTGAATGTGGTTCGAGAGAGTCCACTTCAATTTCTCTATTGCTCCGCTGAGACGGTGTTAGAAAAGCCATTCCTTGCCGCTTTAAAAGAAGACAGTGCTCTACATCGAGCAGTGTCGGCGATTGTGGTCGACGAATCACATACAGTTGAAGCTTGGACAAGAAAAAGGTGAGATTCTTTCAATTCGTCGTAGTTTACGTCCGTCCTTGTGGGTCTCATGTTTACAATATAGTTCGTGGTCTCTCATAAGCTTATATTTTGTCAATCCTTTCATTATTTGGCTAGAAAAAAGCAAAGCAAAGGTGCTGTTCAAGTGTTCCGTGGAGCGTATGGAAAGTTAGCTATTCTTCGGTCAATGTGCAAAGACGGTAAGAAAATAATTATTTTAAGTTACATGGTGTCGTTCGCATCTTTAACACTACGTGAAACAATCAGAAACAATACAGCAGATATGCAAGAAAACTATTATGAAAACCTACACAACCTCATCGTTATGTTAGCCGGTATTTTATGAACCTACTTAATTTTACCCTCGATCGGTCGTATTTTTAGTTTCTGGTATTCGATGTTTAAAGCTTGGCCTTGTTTAATGGTATTCATTCACATGCATCGTGGCCAAAACAGAAAAAGAATAATACAGTGTATCATATAAATGAAAACCTGCTGCATTTAAGGGCTTTAGAAGGGCAATGATTTAAGTGTAAGAAAGTTGTAGACTTATTCGTGCGATCATTTCATGTACAACAACCAATTGCTGATGATGAAATTGCAACATGCAAAAAACCGACTTGAAAATTTGACCAATCTCATATGTACCTGTAAACCTTAAGCTTCTCGAACTCGCCACAAGACTTCAGTCCTTTGTCCTGTAGTTAGTATTGTATTATATTAATTGTTATTCTATTTTATTGTAAGAATTCCCTTGTTGGCTCTCACTGGGACTGCAGATAAGGAAACTGAGAAGACAGTTATCAAAGAGCTTGCCATGAAGGATCCTGTCAAGTTGCTTGTCAGCCCAAACAGATGCAATCTGCGACTATCTATCAACAAAGTTGGAAGAATTGATATGTTAAAGCAACTTGATTGGATTGTTGAGATGATAAAGTCAAATGGCAAGGAAACTCCCAAAATCATTGTGTTCTGTGACACCATGTACTCCATTGCAAGTGTTTTCAACTACCTGATGATGTCACTTGGAGAAAAAGCTTTCCATCCAAGCTCATCACGGCAGCCCAAAAATTGTTTGATTGCCATATTTCAGTCACTTTCTAATAAAGAGTACAAAGACAGGTTATTAAATTCATTTAAAAACAATGGACTAAAGCGTATTGCCATCGCTACTACAGCCCTCAGTATGGGAGTAAATTTTCCTGATGTTCGTTATGTTATAATGTATGGTGCTGCGAGAAGCCTTCTAGATTTTCATCAAGAAGCAGGTAGGGCTGAAAGAGATGGCCTGTCTTCAGACGTCGTATTATATTTTTATGGTCAGCAGTTGGCACACTGTGAGGAAGATGTGCGTGACTTTTTGAAAACAAGTGGTTGCTACCGTATAGCAAGCTACAAGACATTTGATCCAGAGATTGCAAGTTTGTCTCCATCTCATGACTGCTGTAACTTTTGTGCAGTTTCCTGTGTTTGTGGTGGTTCAAATGGTTGTACCGAATCAGTCAAGCCATTTGAGAGGAAATCAGCTCCATCAACAATAGTACCAACCAAATGTAGAAATGTAAGTGATGAGGAGAGAAGTATTTTGAATGCTGCTCTGTGTGAGTTGCAGGAGAGCCATTCCTGCAGTGTATTTGGGTATTGCCATGGCTTTTCAAAGGAGCTAGTTTCTGACTGTGTGGCAAACTGTCACAAATTGTTTACTCTCGAGGACATAACTACCACTGTGCCTGTTTTTTCAAAAAAACATATGCTCTTAAAATTCTGGAAATTTTAAATGAAATATTCAATGACATTGATGAGTCTAGCTTAGCTGATCCAACAAACAGTTTCTGTGAAGAGTTCGTTACTGGACTGGAAGAATTGCTTTTGTGTGATTATACTGATTTCGAAGATCATTTACCAGATCCAGATGCTTTATTAGACTGAATCTACACCTGAGTTAATGTAGACACTTGTTAATACTAAATGTATTAACAGCTCCAATCAGAAGGACAAGGACAACTTGTTGTTTACCCTGTAAAAGTGGTCTTGGGTCAATGTTTCATTCCCTTCCCTTTTGTTTGCAAAAGTCTCATATTTAGTATCCAGTAAAAAAGTGACAAGTGTAACTTTCCGGACTGTTACTTGAAGAAATGACAGTTTATTAATATTTGTAATATTTATATATTGAAGTATTTATCTTCAAACTTAAAACTGTGGCTGCTTCTAATGCGGTTATAAGCTCCTTGGCCTCAGTTGTTCAAATGTGGAGTAGCGGTATCCACCGGATAAACCACAATCCAGCAGATGAGTGTTAAGGAAACTTAATTGAACAATTCACTGGATTGAGTGTTATCCAGTGGATACCATTAGCCACCTTTCAAACATCTGGAGCCTGGTATTCAAGCCCTCCTAAAACCCTTGCAAATATGTATAAGCCTAGGACTATGACTTTTGAGGTGGGTATGGGTGATTCAAAAAAAAAATTCGGGTAGACAGATTTTGAGGAAAAAAATTGTTTGCAATAAAATACACAAGGAAATTCTTACACTGAAAAATATCTTTCATTGCTTGTAATGGCGAAAAACAAATCTTACACTGTTGTACATGTCAGAAAAAAATCTTTCACCAGAGGAATCCACATCACCCATACCCCCCACTAAAAGTCAAATAGTTGACCCTTTATAAGAGCCAGTTTACTACTGTACATTATTTTTTTATTATCATATGGCTGCAGAGGTTGGCAAAAAGACAATTCTGTATTCATATTAGCCACCCAACCTGGCTAGTTTAGATGTGCCTGCCTGTTTGGGATTTCTTATTGGTCTCACAAGATACAGTTCCTTTGGTCCTTGTATCTAAAACCTTTACAATGTTTTTTTTGGTGATGGCTGGCTGGTGGCATTTTTATTGACCTTGACTTCCTCTTGATCCATAAAAGAAAAAAAATTCGCAAAAAGAACATAGATCAACAACCAGTTGTCTTAACCTCATGCATGGGAAATAACACGTATTTCTTGTCAATAAAACTACCATTCAAAATACCCTGCACAAATTTTATGGCTATTTTTCATGTTATTTTAAAAACTCGCTGTTTAAATGAAAAACATGATCGTGATTGCCAACCTGCTTTTCTCGAACTTCATTCAGCAACAGGCTAGCAACTTTTACCTTTTCAATCTCCCTCTTCCTCTACCCACTCGCCCATCTTCCTTTGGAATTGTACAATCATATCTGGAGACATGCATACTCAAAGTTTATTTAGAATTCGCAGATCTTCATCACTCCACTGTGAAAGAGAACTGCAGAAATACGGTATGCGACTGCTGACATGGTCTCGTTTCTTCCTCTAGCAGCAACTGATGTTATCAAGGCCATTGCATTGATTTTCTTGACATCCAGTTGTGAAGAATCTCGCACATTACACGCACCTCTGACACAATTCATCCAGAATGGACACCACACATCTGCCTCATGAACCAAAACTTTATTCGAAAACGCGGACAGATAGTCGGGTCTTGACTTTTTCAAAACTGAATCGGTCGCATTGTTACAATATTCCTGGAATTCTTTGCTGACGGTTCTTCTCAGAGGATCCGGCAACTCTTCCCGAATATTCGGGTGCTCGAATGTCAAATTCGCAACCGTTTTCCATTTTTTTCTGCACAGATTTACTATGATCGATTTCGTCTTATCATGGAACGAGCTGAACGTTTCAACGCGACCACCCGGGTTAACAATTACCACTTTAGCTTCGGTGCTTGAACTTTCAAGTAAGTCTTCCACGTTTAGATATGAGAGAAAAAGTTCTCTGCCAGCTTCCTGAGGTGAGTCATCCGCTGTGTTTAAAGTAGAGAGTTCGTTGTGATCGCTGTCAGTGTTAACCACAGAGCTTGAAACATCTTTAAAACTTACGGATTTTTTCGTTGATGATTTTTGTCCAGTTGCTTTTTTCCCTTTTCTGGCTTGAGGACTTCTATCTGGTGATGAAATGGTTGTTGGCAAAGGCCGCTTGAATCTACCAGAATGGTCATCAACTTCCATCACAGCCGACTTATCCTTCTCTCTTTTCAAGTTTGAGGCGATGAAGGTATAGAAATCAAATGCGTTCCGTATTTTCCTACCACAGGCATGACATACTCGATCAGAGAACGTGTCTGATTTTTCAATTTCCCGTCCAATATGTGAACAGAGTTCTACCAAAGTCAGACCTTGTATGCATCCTTCGCGCTTCGAGACCTTGAAAAGGTTTTGCGTTGAAATATACGAATTTTTTTTAAATTCTCCGTATGTAATCTTTAGCGGACAACAACACAATCTACAATTATCATTGACGCTTGAAATAGCCCGTTGAACATTGGCAGGCTTTTTCGGCGTATCGCCCTTCGTACCCATCGAAAAAGACGAAAGAGCATGAGGATTTGTTTTGATTTCTTGCCAAACGCGCCACACTTTCGCGCGAAGTTTGATATTACTATCAAGCCTATGATTGGCTGGAGAAATTGAAACCAGACAGGTTGTCACCCCTGGTGTCAAAATGAGGTGAAGGGGGCGGCAGTCTAAACCCCTCGAATCCGGGCAGGCGGTTTTTATTTTTCTCGCGGCTGCGCTGCTCGTTCTTGCGCGCTTCGCGCGCGAATTTCGCGACTTCGCCACTCGTGCACCCGCTCGTGCGCCCGGCTCGACAAAACCGCCATGCTACGCAGGCTATCAATTATACAGTTTATAACTGAGAATTATGATACGCTAAATCGGATTCAACGTACTGTACAGCTACATAAATATATTTCATTCAGCATTCGTGTTATGCTATCTAATATTATCTTTGAGATATGTTTAAGCTATCTTTCATTCGTCAATTATTGGAGTCATGAAAGAATTATAGCTTACCATCAAGTGCTTGAAGACCGAAAACTCCATCAATGTTGAAGTTTCTGTACTCGCGTGCAAAAAGATTTACCACCTTTTCAACCGCAAGTAAGGTTCTTCTCAGCAGCTCTTCATGTCGCCCATTGTTTACTGAAATAAGTTCGGCGCTTGAAAAGAAGCGTGGTTTCCCAATATCTGATGCCAATAAGCAAAATAAACTAAGAAAGCAGAATATAAATCTTGGAAAAATTAACATGACTTAGGTGTTGAGGCCGGATTGAAACATAAATTTCTACTTTTGTTAGAACATTCCTGTACTGAATCTGCATAAACACGAACCGAAAATGAAATATTGAGAATACCTTCACAATACCTTGATACATTTGCATTTTCGAAATTTCAACAACTTCCTTATTAACTCGTCTGTTAGGCATCAATGAACATGTAATACTGATGTTGTCTCTGTGGATTGCCTTTGCCATAGTAAATAATAGAATAGTTATAATATTGTTGAGAACAAATCAATTCGTGTGGTATTTAATTTCTTTTATAGAAGTCAAAAGCTAACTTTAACCAAGTTGTTCATATAGTCTCAAGAGTAATTATTGCAAATACTTCCATAGAGGATCCCGAGTAGAGTTCTTCAATCCCGTAATCCTGACCCAAAATTTAGTTCAATGCCGTAATCCCGAGGGTTGTTTTTGCCATCCTACCTCCCGCGCAAACTTTCAACGGTTTTTGCTTTAGAATTCGAATCCCGAGCCCGAAATAAGAGAAGTCCCGGATCCCGAAAAACCTATTGACGATCCTCTTCATACAGTGGCCCTAGGGAAGGAAGGGTGTAGACGGGTGTGTCAATAATCATTATACTGTCAGCATTGTGTTTATTCACTATTATATGGCGAGAATATAGAAAAATTACAGCAGCGAAAATTTAATGTGATCTTTAACATTCGATAATGTCCAGACAACGACGCACATAAATCGAAATAAGCTTTCTAAGAAAAGATTTGAAGGAATATTCACTGATAGAAAGGAAGTCATACAATGCACCCTACCTGTGCGTTATTGGCGGTTACAATACTCTAATCAACCAATGAGCTTTCAGAATTTTCTGAATCGCAAGAAGTTTAGATTTCAAATATAGCAATATCATTGCCTGAATAACGTACTGCAGTACAAGTAAGTGATAATAGCCGCGTTTTTATGCTAGAGACGTTAAAGTTTGACTGAGACGTAACACAACTTCAACTTGTATAGAGCAGTAAATAAGATCTGACGCAATTAACGTCTGACGATTTTAAAACGTCCCCTAAGGTCCGGTTCAGACGCCGAACTTTTCATGAGCCGAACCTTATTCGAATTAGGGCCGACCCCAAGTATTTAGACCGCCTGAATTGATTGAGACGCCGATCGTAATTCCGGAGCCCTCACCGTTTCTGGGAAACCAGTCTAGATAGCCTCAGAAAAAATCGTCTCGATAAATTGGCTACTCGATCTGCCACGAAGACGTGACTCGTTTAAAAAACAATCCTCCTTATCGAAACGAGGCTCGTTCAAAAAACGAGTCCTTCTGAAAACGAGACTCGTTTAAACGAGACTCGTTCTGCACATGAGACTCGTGGAAAAACGACTTTGGAAAGACTCGTTTAACGAGACTCGTTTGGAAAGACTCGTTTAACGAGACTCGTTTAACGAGACTGGTTTGGAAAGACTCGTTTAACGAGATTCGTCCGGAAAGACTCGTTTAACAGAACTACTCGTTCGGAAAGCGAGACTCGTTAGGAAAACGTGACTCGTTCGTGAAACCAGACTCGTTGCACCAGACTCGTTCGTGAGGGGAGGCTAGTTAATCAATTAATTAATTTATCCCTTTTATTTCACTGTAAATGGTAAAGTAATGTAATTATCAAGAAAATTATTCGCAGTCTTGCGTTGACCAGAAACTCCGGCTTTGAATAGTCTTAACTTTGAAAAACTCAGATTAAGGACCATCAACTTCATATATTGTTGTTGCTGTATTTGTTGATGTCAATGTAGGCAGGGGGGCAATGAATTCTTCTTTCATTTGGTGTGTAATGATTTATTTCAAATGTTTTCTTTTTTTCAGCATCTAACTAACAAATTGATTCGCCAAATATTACTAACGTAAATAATAAAGAGTATTGATGTCATTATTCTCGAGTTGTACCTTTTGTGTACTTAAAAATCAGTTTAATTTCTACTACCACTATCTGTTTCATCCACAGAAATATTTTTTTACGAACAATAACCAACAAATATGTTTTTTTTTTCTTTTCAGTATCTAACTTACAAATTGATTGGCCAAATATTACTATCGTAAATAATAAAGAGTATTGATGTAATTATTCTCGAGTTGTACCTTTTGTGTACTTAAAAATCAGTTTAATTTCTATTACCACTATCTGTTTCATGCTCGGAAATTTTTTTTTTATCAACAATAACCAACAAATAGGTTGCCCATAAGGTATAATAAAGTGCTTCTACCATTCCATCATTCTATCTAGAATATACAACACGATCTATAATTGATGAAGAACACGATGTCAATGATTAGAAGAAATGCAAAAATTGCCAGTCGAAATATTGAGTCTGAAAATAACACAAACGTCTAAAAGGTAGAAGCTGTCAGCTGTCAGTGGGCGCTTTCCATTTTAACGGTGTGAAGTGAAAAAGGAACAGCCCTTTCTACTAGAAATTGTTTTGAATTATAAATGATAATAATAAATGGACCTACTGGTGCCACCAGCAGCATGCCAAATGATAAAATGAATTTCTTGTTGCTAATGGTAGAATCCAGGCTCTCACACACTTGCCCTGTTTCATTTGGCTGTGAAATTAAATTTGGCTTTCCCTTTTCATAATAAAATGTCATCAGTTTTTCTGTCCAGATGGATAGCTCCCTCTGAAAACAACATTATTCACGGCTAAAAAGGATATCATCTATTAACAATGCTTTGCTCCACTAATTGCCCTTGACGGCATATATTTTGCCTATCCAAAAATACACGAATAATAAAAAAAGAATCTTCACAATACACTACAATCTGCGACAAATTTCGCTGAGCCACTTTTTAGGCCGTGCTTAAAAATGAACTTTAAAATCTACCACACCTCGAAATACCGTTATACCCTAATACACCTTATACCCTTTACCACATTCAGACTCGTCAAGAGAGTATAATTGGACAGAGAGGCAAACGCCCAGTCTAGCCTTTGGGATATGTAAATTTCAGTAAAGTTATTATTAGAGACGGAAACCTGTCTCCCGAGAAGTCCACTTATTTGTGTCTCTCATGTCTTTGCTGTGGGTTGTTTTGGTTTTTTGTCACATTTGTGCTTCAAAAAGATTGAATATGCATCTATAAATATGTCAAAATTAAGATTTCCGGGCTTCTCTGGAAAACGACTTCCGGTGTCCACAAATAACTTTAGTGAAATTTACATATCCCAGAGAATTCCCTGAGACTCCCTCTCTGTCTCATTATCCTCTCTTGGACTCGTTTATCGAGGAGGGTGGGTCAAAGTGAGGGAATCGAGGCTAAAACTATTCAGAAATGTTGTGATCTTAATGGCATGCGTTGGGCTATTGTGTCGCAGATTGTAGGAGAATCTTTCGTCCAGATAATATTCAGCAATTGTTATGGAAAGTACATTTACCATTATATCTACAAACAAAACCACAATCTATCTTTGTTATCCTAAGGAAAATACATCGAATTCATTACTCTTTCAATAACTTGCCAACTGTGGAAAAAGAGATGCATCATTCAAAATACGCCATCAGTCATGCTGTGGATCTTTTGGGAACATCTGCTATATTTCAGAGGTGAGGATGAAAGAAAACTCATGTCCCTGAGTTGCGACTGACGGCAGCATGAAAAGAAATCGCAAATTTGGTTCTTAAACGGGCTATGCCACGACAATTTTGTTGTTCTGGGTCAATTCTTCGCTAACGCCGTTACTTAACGGTTTTACTTATGCACAAAATGTTCCTGATAAATGTGAGGTGGACATCTAATGAATTGTATCAAAATGAGCAACCTGTAATAAGATTTTTGGTATTTTTTTTGTTGAGTTAGCATCAAACCCCTTTAACCTCAGAAATCGCATGTTATTGAAAGGCCCAGTGATGATTAAATTCAGTTGTCGGTTTTGCTGTTTCCTTCCTTCTCTTTCTTTTTCTTCTGTCTTTGTGCTGTTGTTCTGGTGTTCTTTCTTTTCCTTTTTTTCCTTTCTAAAGACGTGGCAGGCACGTCTTTATTTCCATCGTTCTTTTTATCTTCTTCGTTCTTATCTTCTCCATCTTCTTTGGCATCCATTTCGGCATCTGCAATGACAATAAAACCTGCGTTACTAAACTCCAACCAGCCCAGAGTTATCGTACAATATCTTTCCCAAACACATAAAGACCCCCCTGTCAATGCTTAACGGTATTTAGCTTTACATAATGGCCGACGGGGCACAAAAATGAGCCAAAAAATAATCTATAGAACAAAGACTTGTGGGAAAGATATTTAAGACTTGGCTACTGATGGCGTTACAAAGTGAAAATCGCAGCCTTTTTTTGGTACCAAGAACGTTCCGAGTTGAGAATTTTTAAAATGAAAAGTTCTTACCTTCCAGGGTTTTTGACAATGCGCCTTCTCGGTAGTTGTAATTCCCTTTGAAGGAAACCTGTCAAAAGGAAATCCAAGGGAAGTATTCTACCCATAAATGTCAAACAGTCATCTCGGGCCCTTTAAACGTTGAATGGCTGTTTGACATTTATGGGTAGAATACCCCCCTTTCAGTTTACCCAAGTAAGTGTTCAAGAAATGAACAAATGCACTGTGGTTATGTTTATATTATAAGAACCGAGTTAAGTGATTTTATATCAAAATTATTGCGCGTTTAAATTACCTTTCTATGTATATGTCTTCTTGCTACTCCTAATTTTCCTAATCATTAAACAATGGTAGAATTCTAATAATCTGGTCTCAAACGTCCCCGTTCACGAAGAGCCTGGTTTCAGGTGTTCTGGTTAGATTAGGGAGTCTATCGAGCGAGGGTAAGTTCTTAAGAGCCTGTTCCCGAGTGTCCTTGTTTACGTTCATCGATCGGGGCGAGGAAAGGGGGGAAGGGGGCTGGGGGGGGGGGGGGGAATTGGGGGATAAGTTGCCTTACATACTGTCTGATCTCAAGCGATCCAGAAAAAGTAATCAAATGCTTTCTAATACCATTCTCATGTCCACCGAAAACGTGAAATTTTATCAGCCTGGTCCCACGTTTCCAGGCTCGATTAGGAAGTCTATCTACAGAGGGTACATTCCTAAGAACCTGGTCCCAAGTGTCCGGGCTCACGAAGAGCCTGGTCCCAAGTGTCCTGGCTCGATTAGGAAGTCTTTCGACCGAGTTTACCTTCCTAAGAACCTGGTCCCAAGTGTCCAGGCTCAAGGAGAGCCTGGTCGCAAGTGTCCTGGCTCGATTAGGAAGTCGTTCGACCGAGTTTACCTTCCTAAGAACCTGGTCCCAAGTGTCCGGGCTCACGGAGAGCCTGGTCCCAAGTGTCCTGGCTCGATTAGGAAGTTTTTCGACCAAAGATGAGTTGGCAAACAAAGAACCTGGTCCCAAGCGACCACGCTTAAAAGCAAGGACATATTCACTGCCTCGTTAACGCCTTTCGTTTTATTGTTGATAGATTCCTAAGAGCCTGGTTCTGAGCGATCCAGTAGGAAGTTATAAAATATGTAATTTTACCACCCCAACACGCTAAAGAGAAAACTGAGATAGAATCCTAAGAACCTGGTCCCAAGTGTCCCGGCTCACGAAAAGCCCGGTTCCAAGTGTCCTGGCTCGATTAGGGACTCTATCTACCGAGGGCACGTTCCTAAGAACCTGGTCCCAAGTGTCCGGGCTCACGAAGAGCCTGGTCCCAAGTGTCCTGGCTCGATCAGGAAGTCTTACGACCGAGTTTACCTTCCTAAGAACCTGGTCCCAAGTGTCCGGGCTCACCAAGAGCCTGGTCCCAAGTGTCCTGGCTCGATCAGGAAGTCTTTCGACCGAGTTTACCTTCCTAAGAACCTGGTCCCAAGTGTCCGGGCTCACGAAGAGCCTGGTCCCAAGTGTCCTGGCTCGATCAGGAAGTCTTTCGACCGAGTTTACCTTCCTAAGAACCTGGTCCCAAGTGTCCGGGCTCATGAAGAGCCTGGTTCCAAGTGTCCTGGCTCGATTAGGAAGTCTTACGACCGAGGGTATTTTCATAAGAGCGTGTTTCCAATTACCCTGGTTCAATCAGAAAGTTCTTTCCCCGAGTGTAGAAAAGGGTTTAAACTATTAAGATCAAATAAATGAGTGCCAATTACGAAAATAAAAAACATTCGTGTCGAAAGCTAACGAAAGCTGGCTAATTACGTTTACTTTAACACATTTGATAAATTGGCACAACTACAGTTTCGCTAAAATAGTGCTTTAGCAACTGTACCGTCTAAATACTAAGGATTTGAATTAGGAACTGGTAAACTATACTGTAAATCAGAAAGATCTGTTTTAGCACCAAAAATGGGGCCGTTTCGGTAAGTCTAATTTGGCTCCCTTAAATCAGGGCCAATACAGTACAATTACGTAGGGCTGATTTGGACTCATAGCACTGAAATGAACACCAGCGTGGGCTGCTATAGCCTCTCGATTGGGCTGTTTCGCCCCAAATTGTGCTCAAATGGTTCCAGGAGGGGCTGAATCAGATTTTGGTCTGCAGAGCTGAATTAGCACGAATGTGTTTTATTTTCGCTGGGCTTAAAACTTGCTACAATTTTCCACCGACAGGAAATCTTCCGTCCTGAAAAATCAATATTAATTATTCAATTTCACTTCTTTCTCTCCTTCCTCGTTCTCCAAGTTAACAATTTTAATTCCAAATTTTTATTATCAAGAGAATGGTTAAAGATTTAACGAGGAGAAAGGTTTTGTTTTCCACTAGCATGGGCAAGTACAGGCAGTACTTGTTGATCAAAAATAATTTTGAAAAAAAAACGTTTTGCGCGAAAATAGAAAGCATTCGATGGAGGGCCATGTGTTAGAAAACTCTTTACTGGGTTAATCATGTATCTACCCTCTCAAAATAAAGAACATTGTATTATAGCACTTTGGAGTTGAAACAGATCTTTTTAATTTTCAGTGTTTGATTATTCCGAAAATCGTAACCTTCTAATCGTAAAATCTGTGGACAAATTGACCTTAATTGACTAAATAAAAATTGAAATATTTTATAGGGTCTGGGCTGGGTTGTTCAAAGCAGGCCTAAGATAACCCAGGGTTAGTGCAAAATTTAAATTCAGATATGAAAGCGTAAAAAGCAAATCAGTTTTATTCTTTTTGTCCACAAGTTGATGATCTGATGCTCTAAAGAGAATCGAGAAAATTATCCTGAAAAATGCTTTTGAACAAAAGAAATAGAAACTTGGGTCAAAATTTAACCCAGGGTTAGCGATAGTCGGCCTTCGAACAACTGAGCCCTGGAGGGAGGGGAGGGGAAGATTAGTATCACCTCCCCCTTTATATCATCCCAATAAATGAAAAGAAGAAAACAGGAGTCTTTACGCTTCGAAAATCTATTTTGGTCATTAAGGACCCAATAAGGTTTATTGACTAAAGCTAAACTGATCATGCTATCTTGATGTAGTTTTAACAAAAACTGAGGTATTGTGACATGTAAAGGAATCCAAGACAGCCTGGGATTCTGGATTCCACGCAATGGATTCCAGATTCCAGGTATTGGATTCCTGATTTTTAGTCAGTGGAACTTGAATTCCAGATTCCAATCGTTTGTGGGATTCCGGATTACTTGAGATGTATATTCCGTATTCCAAGGCCTAGGATTCCGGATTCCACAACAGAAATTTGCTGGATCCCGGATTCTACAAGCCAAAATTTCCCTAATTCCGGAATCCGGAATCCCTTACTGAGGCAAGAGGTAACTCTCAGTGCAAACATGCATACCAAACAATAAAACATCCTGTGCAGTAAACTCTCTTCCACTATCTGAACTCTACATAGGAAAATATATTGAAACAAAATATTGATAAGAAAATGATTTGATAATAAGGTCTTGAATCTCTGAAGTGTTAAGTCAGTTGAAAGCAAAACCCTCTGGGCACTCCCCTTCCAATCTCTACCAAATTTGGCACGTTTTATTTATTTCCTAAAGATGGCATCAGCGTTCAGTACAACATTGTTCAGTTGAGGAAGCTGGTCTCGCGAAAACTTGAGAAATGTCGTTGAGTGTCCCAACTATTTGGTCGCACGGATTCTCTCTTAAAAGATCTTAAGTCTTGAGACAATTTTGTGCTACTAACGCTCATTTACACAACCTCGAGTTAGCGAAGAGCTCAGGGATTGGCAAAATGTGTTCGCTATACCGAAGTTTCGTTTTTTCGAGGCTCTTTTTATATATTTTACTGTTACTGGCCTAAAGAAAATCGTTCGTTATACCGAGGACTTGGTTATATAGAGGTTCGTTGTATCGAGGTTTCACTGTACACATGCCCACCCCATCCCCATCGCACCTACATCATTTTGAACACCTGTACCCTCATTTTACGCTGATTATCAATATTGCTGCATTTGTTAGTTTGGGAAGGGGTGGGACGCAGGATAAACCAACGCAGCAATTTCTACTCAGGTATGTATTTACCATGGTAGGCCTTTTTCCCATGTTAAGCAGACTAAAAACCCATTACTCGATAAGATTACTGTATCCAACATTTCGGTTTTTTAAGAGGATCAATAATAATTTCTTGCTGTTGCATGGTTAAATGCAAAAAGGGTAGAAACCCAAGTGTTGAGGAATAACAACTGCTAAAGTTCCCTCTACTTTATAGACGCAGGTGAAATTCTCGAACTACTTTAAAATTTCATCTGTTTTGATTCTTCAATTTTCCGGGAGCAAGAACAATGAGTTTTAATTGTATATAAGAGTATGTAAACATTACGCTAAGACTTTAAAAACATAAGGAAATAGAATTCGTTTTTCTGAATCTAACGACTTCGCTACTCATATTTTCTAAAAAAAGCTAAATAAAATCCTACTAACACTTTGTTCTTCTTAGCTGCCTCACAACGTGATACAAATTCCTTGCAAGAACCTATAAAAGAAAATAGTAACAGTGTAATAAAAAATATCTCAAAATAATGATGATGATAATAATAATAATAATAATAATAAAAAAAATAATAATAATAATAACATAGAAACAGTCGCAGATTCAATTCAGGCCCGAGCCAGGCTTCCGCAAGACAAATATGTCACTGGAATTAAGGTTACTGATAAAACTCTGAGAGGTTCCTACTATAACGAGCTTGTAACTTAAATAGCTGTGAGTCAGGAGAACATTAAGAAATGAATAGCTGTCATTCTAATACTTAATATTTTAAAGGAGACGACAAACAACGATAATAGATCTTTTCCTTGATTGCAATTTAATAAACAATGCGAGTTGTTGGGCAATTTATGTCAATTGCCCACTTAAGAAATCAGCCGAAAACTAGCACTGAGAATGAGGAATAAAAAACTAATTATGTTCACAAAGGTTTTCATCTTCACTGAATTTCAAAGGAGTTAAACTAATACAATAGACGTAGTGTAGCGCCTATTTATCTAGACTACTGATTTATTTATTTATTCATACATTTTATCTCCCTCTTTACTTATCTTTGTGTTGATTTAGTAACTTTTGTTTGCGTCCGTGTTCTGTAATATGGCCGGTAACGTTTGTGTGTATAAACTCTTATTGTTTTTTAAGTTTAAAAGTGAAAGAAAGAACAGCCAGTAAAAATTTAAAAAAATAAAATAAACTTGGCACCTTACGACCAGCAAAAAAAAAAGCCGTACCTCGACATGGTGAGTGGTCTATTTCCTTCCATCAAATTCCAATGCGACGCCATCACCAATGAGTACAAACGGCGCCCAGTGAGTTGCATCGCTAAATTCTGTGGATTCTCTCATGCAGTTCATTGCCCGGTTAAGGGCTTCACCTGCACTTTTTCCTTCCACAAGATGTTGATAGAAATTTTTCATAAACTCAAGAGTGACCTTGTCGTCAATCGCCACAATGATTCTAGAACGGAACGAGCACCAGCACCTAAAAATGCTCGTGCTATGCCTACTACACTCTCTGCTTTGATCTCGCCATGAGCGCTATGACAGCAACTGAGTACGACCAATCTTGCTCGAAGCTGAACTTGCTTTACATCTTTCATTGTCAAAATGAAATCTTCGTCACCACTTTTTGGCGCCAAGGCTATTTCCCCCGTTTCCATGCTGCCATGTGCAGCGATGTGCACCAAAGCTACCGAATCGAGTCGTCTTAACACTTCATTTTTCGTGGCCTGTCTTCCAACAAGAGGCGTAGAGCCAACCATTTTTCCAATCATCTCTACTTCCTTCCTGGCAAATGGTAACGCCGGCAGTTTTGTAACATCCGGGAACCACGGATCACCGACAAGAAGTACGCCCGACTTGTGATGGTAATCTACCGGACATTGAGCAATCATTTTTAAGCTTGTGAGGGATGGCGCCACACGGATGCTGAATGATTCGCAAAGGTACTTGGAATCTAGGCTCATGAATGCAGCAAAAGGAGCCAAGCAAAGTGGACCTTCTGGAATGAATACGAGTTCACTGCCTGAAAAAAGATCCTGAATAGGATCAATGATAGCGTGGCACAAAGTCCTTAAAGCTTCTTCTTGAAGGTTTAAGAGCTGTGTTTGTCTGTCATCTTGAGGTGGTCTTTTAACTGCAGACCTTTTGTCCCCAGCCAATTCAAGTGAGCGATCTTCACGCTCCACATCATCACGTGCACCAATTTTCTCCACAAGAGACTGAACGAAACTTTTGATTTCATCTTGCGAACTGATTTTTTTCCTTCTTAATTCAACCTCCTTTCCTTTTTGACGAACCCAGAAAATTAATTCCTTCTTTCCAATGGCCATAAATATTGTATTCAGAGGAAGGCAACTGGACACCTCACCAAATGTACTGTTTTCTTGAACAGCATCATTTGCATCAAATAAATAGTTTAATGCAATGAGGTCTTTCAGACTCTGGGCCCGTCCTTGCTTGGTAGAAAACAAAGCCTCCGTAACCCTGCCTTCCGCTAACATCACACGCCACAGTGCCGCGTATACTTTTTGGTATTGATCACGTAAGCTTATTTTCCATCCATCGTTCAATTGAAGACGATCTCTTATGTCATTTAACTTAGTAATACCGGTCTGTTAATATTCAATAGCCTTTGAAACTTGGCCTAGAGATTGAAAAACATAACCAAGGTTACAACACGCTAGTCCCTCATCCAAACTGTCACTCAATTTTATAGCAATTTATATGGTAGTGTACGGCTGTTTTTAAGTCTCCCAGACAGTAATAGGTATTGCCAAGATTACTATACGCCTTTCCTTCCCCTGATCTCTCACCAAATTCATTTGCAATTTTCAGTTGACGTTCAAAGTAGTCTATGGCTGTTTTAAAATCGCTTAGACTGAGATGGGCATTGCCAAGACTGCCATACGCCATACGCCGTAGTCTATAGTTGTTTTAAAATCTCCCAGACCGTAATAGGCATTGCCGAGATTACTATACGCCTTTCCTTCCCCTGATCTCTCACCCACCTCTTTCAAAATTTTCAGGTAACGTTCAAAGTAGTTTATGGCTGTTTTAAAATCTTCCAGACTGTGATGGACATTGCTAAGATTGCCAGACGCACTTCCTTCTCCTAATCTGTCACCCAATTCTTTAGCAATTTTCAGTTGACGCTCATGGTAGTCTAGGGCTGTTTTAAAATCACCCAGTCTAAGATGGGTCATTCCAAGGTTGCCATACGCTTTTCCTTCCCCTGATCTGTCACCCAATTCTTTCGCAATTTTCAGGTGACGTTCATAGTAGTCTATGGCTATTTTTAAATCTCCCAGACTGTAATGGGCATTGCCAAGATTGCCATACGCCTTTCCCTCCCCTGATTTGTTACCCAATTCTTTCGCAATTTCCAGGCAGCGTTCATGGTATACGTAGTCTAGGGTTGTTTTAAAATCACCCAGACTGTCATGGGCTATGCCAAGGTTGCCATACGCATTTCCTTTCCCTGAACTGTCCCCCAATTCTTTGGCAATTTTCAGGTAACGTTCATTGTGGTCTATGGCTGTTTTAAAATCTCCGAGACTGTGATGGGAGATGCCAAGATTGCCATACACTTTATCTTCCCTCGATATTTCAGCTATGTATGTCACCATCGTGCCAGTTTTCTGAAATTAGATTATAATACTTAAAAAATAGGTTTGTAGAGGAAAATGCCCAGCTTGAGTACCATGCCCGCGGTTACAGTTACCGAAACCCTATTAATTGGACAATCCTGCCTGTTTATATGAACATATTGATCTCAAGAAATAAGAAAATGGGGAGGCAAGATATCTGTAATTAAGCCAGTCCAGCTGAACCGGGCTCATTTGAGGAGAAGAGGGTGGCTAGGCTTTGGTAGATTGTGCTAGCATAATTTTAAGCATAATTCAGCAAAACGAGCATTATTTTAAGCTTTTATTGCAGTTTAGCACTGCTAGCATAATCCGAGCTTTTATGCGTTGAAAACAAAGAAACCCATCATAACTCTAAAATAATTCAGTTTGTATTTTATTTCCGTATTGTTTTTGGAAAATATTGAGGTCTGTGCTAACGCCCATGGTCAAATATGGTCCGGCAGGCGGCAGAGGTCAACCTGTGCATATCTGAGAGACTGAGACTTTCCTCAGGCCACCACGCTTATGGCTCGGCGGCTCGGCCCCTCAGGCCTCAGATCAAAGATGGCGTCGTCCTCGAGTACATCCACTTCCACCACTACCGCCACTTCCACCACTTCAGTGCCGTACCGAGAGCTTTAAACAAGTATGCGGGCTATAACTTTCTTACCCAGATTCAGAACCCAGAAACGGTTGATTTTGGTATCATTTGTTAATCGTTTGGCTTTCTAGGTGCGCACATGCGTATTTGCGATGCTAAAGACTGTAAGACTGGAAGGTGGACTTTATGAGTGTTCATTTAAGTCAAAATTGATAGAGTTAAGCTACTGATGATCTTTATTTTCCTTAAAATCAGTGTAAAATCTAAGAGCATAATTTCGGTGACAGAGTGCATAATTTTCAGAAAGTAGCATAATTTTGGCATAATTTCTAAAAAATATGAGCGCTGCCAAAAGCATAATATACTTTTTTTTCGAGCACAATCTACCAAAGCCTAGCTTGGCCCGTGCACGTGGGAATTTTGGATGGAGTTAGAAAAGAAATCAAATTCAAGGCGTTTGTTGAACAACAATGAATAACTTAACATTACGTGTTTATCTATTTTTTTAAAACTGAATTAAAAAAAAGAATAGGGTTGATTTGCTTCACTGAAATAACTAGTATTCTGGCCCATGTAAAAACGCAGCTTCATCATTCGGTAAAACCCTATTCATTTAATTTTGTTAAAAGAAGAGGCTTGTAATTCTTTACTATGAGATGATTTTAAAAATGAAGTTTTTCAGCTAGCTCATGCTTAAAAATTTTAGCAGCCATTTGACTTGAAAGCTCTCTTGAACGCCTTTTCACAAATGATCTCCATTATTTCAATGAATGTCAACAAGACTAAGCTTCCCTCTACAAAAGGGTTTACCATGGAGCACTGCAAGCTATGAAATATGGTTCACGGGAGCAACCTTAATTGAAATAGGTGTATACCGCTTTTTGTGTGCGCTTTTAAAAGCCAAACTGAATCTTGCTCACTTGAGATTTTGTCAAACAGTTTGATATCAGCCCAGCGCAAATGTTTCTAAGTCCTACCTCTGGCGAACAAATCGTATTAACAGAACTGAGACAAAAATCCCAGTGTTAGACAAAGTAGCCTGTATCTCGGATGTCAGTTCGCAATGCAACGGTTTCTGTGACATTCAATACAGCCATTTTTTTTTTCAATTTGCTCTTCTATGAGAAGCTCCTAGGGCGATATTAAACAAATACCCAAATATCCTTGCAGTTATGGTCATTTTTTTGGCATAAACTATTGCAAGCTGCCATAGCAACATTAGAACCTTTTAAAAAACACCGTAAATTCTAGCTTTGAGTGCCCATGAATCGAAAGCGATTACTTTAACAACCTTTTTGTGTTGTAAAATTATGATGACCGTGTCTAAGTACAATCTTTGCCAAAATCGACCATAATATGAACCTCTAGCGAGATTCCTTCTCACGTAACCTGTGCACAGAAGCCCTTAGGGGAACTCTGTTCACAGGCTACCTCTGGCACTGCTTGCTTATTTTTAAGTTTTATTTTATTTTATAACAAGTTGTTTTAAGAATTAATTGACGAGCCACGAATTAATTGCGCTGCAATAGTTATAGTCATACAAATAAAGCTTGCTGTTGTTGTTGTCGCTTGACCATGTGTGAACTTGCTAAATTAGACGATCAACGAGTTTTTGCCTCCATCTTCCGCGCAGCCACTTCTAAAAGCAAAAGAAATAAGGGAAGAAGCAATTAACGTACATTACAGTTCAACCGAAAGCGAGTGAATCTATTTTTTTAACGACCTACAAATCTTCAATTGCCAAAAAAAAAAAAAAACAAAATATGCGTCCTATAAATGTGCGAAGATTGGCTGGATAATTTTGCAAATGTACGCAATGTTCACTACCCAAGGAATGGCTATTACTTTCCCTTCCACATTAAGAGTAGCAACGTTTTTCCTCAACCAAACAGCGTATCATCCAAATGTTTACCGATATTTACGTACTTTGAACATGTTTGACCAGTCTTATCTGAGCCTTCCGTCGGGCTGAGGAAACCTCGTCCCCAGGTGGGGCATGGGCAGGGGAATTCGCAGGATTAGGAATGTAAGGGCGGGTATGGTGGTGGGGTTGGGATGATCAAGGTAATGAATTTCGACAGCAGAATTATCTCCGGAAAACATTGAAGCAATTTGGACCATTAAGATGAAAATTTGAGGAAAAATCGAGATAAAAGAAAATTTATTAAGACGTCTCAGTGTCAACCTCAAGCTTTGGGGAGGAGGTTGTCTCAGCATCTCAAAGTTGCTGCTTTCACAATTTTTTTAAATACAATTAAAAGTACTTATCTAAGCCACGCTTACTTGATCTGGAAACCTCTACTCAGAGCTAAATCTGTGGACGGCACTAAAAGGTCCCCTAGTGCATGTGAACTTCTCATAGTAGAGCGCAGACTTGATATTTCAATGACGAAGCCGAGTATTTTTATTTGGATCTTCAACACACGAGAGAACAGATAAGGGCACGTGGTTGAGGGCCGGGTGCTTTTATCGTTTCGGAGTGTTTGAAAAACCAATGAAACAAGAAAATCGAAGCCTGGGTCTGTTAAATAACTTCTCCAACACGTCTCGTTGGGACTTGAAATGTTTCTTGATCAACATGTGCTGGTGTAGATACCAAATTAATGCAGTTCTTTGAGTGATGAGGGCAAAGACGTTTCTTCGTAAGACAGATCGATGGAGAAGTATAAAGCTAGAACTTAAATAATTAAAAAGTTTGCGAAGGTGTTAGAATATTAGAATTTATAGAAAATGATTCAATTTGTTACTTTCATGTTCCTTATCATGCAATCTGTTTTCCTCAGAACATTTTTCCCAAGCAGTATTTTTAGTACCTCTTGAGACTAACAATTGTTGCTTGAAGAATCAGTAATAATAATAACAATAAAAAAATACACAAAATATAGTGGGGGAAGCAAATTTGACAGTTGCAAGTACAGTAAAAACCGGCGAGTAGGAACCTGGTTTTTAAGACCCTTTTGCCGGTTATGCCACCTAAATTCTGTACACTTAGGCAAAAAAGATCAGTCAACACTCAAGATCCTCTATGGAGACATAGGTGCCTTATCACTCCAACGTCAATGATATGCAGATTTTAATTTATATAAGGAATAAGCTGAACAACATTAAATATTCTTTGCTAGAATTACTTTTTCTTCCAAAAACAAGAATCTATTTAGATTTGTGCTAATTACCTTTTATGTAAGAACCTGTTTAGGTTGACTTTGGAAAATGCAAGTTTTTTTTTACTGGCGAGTTTTTACTCAAGGCACTAATCAATTTGCTTTCTTTTCCGACAAAATGACCCCTTGTTTGGAAGAGAAAGGAAAGAGGTTTTGAAAGTGAGCTTTTGACGCTCAAAAGTTTCACGATTCACGACATGAAATGCAAGACTGTTGCTGGAAAATGCATCGCACTAAATGTCAAACGTGATCTTGATCTGATCGATTTACTGGCTGCAGAATAAACGAAGAATTCAAATTTTGCACGAGTAATAGCCTAGTAAAGCATTAATAATTTGAGATCAATATACTGTCAGCATTGCATTTATTCACCATATATATGGCGAGAATATAGAAAAATTATAGTAGCAGCAAAAATTTAATGTGATTTTTAATGGTCGATAATATCCAAACTCCAGCGAGTAAGTAAATTGAAAGGAAAAGATTTGAATAAATATTTGTTCAAGGAAAGGAAATCATACAATGCGCATAAACTGTGCGTTATTGGCCAATGAAAACATTCCTCTCAACCAATAAGCTTTCAAAGGGCATGAAGTTTGGATTTTAACTATAGAATCATTGTCTGGACTACACGAACGGACTACAGTACCGGCAAGTGATATTGTCCCAAAAGATGAGTACAGTTGCAATATTTAATGAAACGTAGTTCATGGTAGGTCCCACACCGCATTAAGATTTCTTTTCTAGGAATGACTGGGTTTTCTACTGAGGGGGGAGGGTGTGCAAGCTTTACAATTCATGAATTCTTTTGGTTTGTTGTGCAAAAGGTAAACGGGAAAGGAGGGGGGATGCGCAATATCTTTCTCAAGTCCACCTGGGCAACTGCTCTTTCAGTTTCCGTCCCTCTCTCGTTTTTAGTAATACACATATCTCTTAAACAAACTTTCAACAAGAAAAGACATTTATTGACGTCCTTACAATCCAAACACCTAGAACTATGTCCACTGACAATGATAAACTCTTTCGATCGAATGCTTTCTATTTTGGCACAAAATGTTTTCTTTTTCTATTGTTTTCCATCAAAAAGTTATCACTTGCTCGTTAATTGTAGTCTGATGGAAGCCATAGTAAGCTCTGAGCAAAAATAGAAGACATTCGTATAGAAAGCCACCACAAACTTTGAAATCTGCTGGCGAAGTACATAAACATATTATTTTGGTTAATTAACACAACTATATATACTATAGTAGCTAAAATCTTGGTATTACTCAAACTTAATACTAAGTATTTGAATTAGGAGCTGTTAAGCTTTAGTAAACATTCTGAAAAACTCAATTCTTAATCGTAAAAGTTGTAAACAAATTAACTTTAATTAAGTAATCAAATCAAGTCGTGAATATTTTCAGAGATAAAGTCTGTTGGGAGAGCAAAATTGTTATCAGCTTTCCCTTTACTGCCCAATAAAAGAAAAGAGGAAACCAGGTCTTCATATTTGGAAAAAACTTACTTTAATTATGAAGGACCCACTCAGGTTTGCTGGCTACACTGAAACTGAACAAATTATATTAATGTTTTCTGAGCATCGTAATCAAAGGATGAGGTAAATCTTACTGAAAGCCGTGGACCAAGCAAAAGTTCCTCGTCGGCATGTGAACTCTGCTCAAATATTTATTTCCAAAAGATGGCATCAGCAGTGGAACAACATTCTTTAGTGAAAGTAGGTGGGGAAGGTAAGGTTTGCATTTTTCAATTTCTGAGCTTGGTAGTTTCGGAAATGTTGAGTTTCCTAGCTTATTTCATTGAGGATCTCTATTTAAAGATATACTATCATGGACAGGTCTTGTGACAAATTTTGCGCTAGTTACCTTTTTACACATGCCAAACAAACAGTGGGGCACGAATGAAACTACATACACATGTACAGCCACTGCCCCCCAACCCGCATAAACTATTTTCACAATTGAAAAAGTGTACCGGCAATTTCTCCTGACTATCAATATTGTGCATGTTTTTGGGACGGGGGGTGGGTTTGTTCAAAATTGCTTAATATTCAACAATTCTTTTATTTATGAGGATCAATAAATCCAATTAATTAGAACGCTAATAATTTCTTCTTGTTGGGTGTGTTAAAGGAAGAAAGCAAAATCGCAAGTGTTTAGGACAAACACTTCCTAAATTTCCCTATACCTAACAGACACAATTGGACAGCCACGAACTACTTAAAAATTATACATGTTTTGATTTTTCAATTTTCCGCGAACAAGATAATTGAGAGGCTTCATTCTAAGAGTATACTAAAAATTCGCGTATTCTTAATATATGGAAAAAGTATTTGTTTTTCAAAAGACTTTGCTAAACATATTAACTAAAAGAATATGAATAAAATCCTACTCTTTGTTGTTCTTAGCTGCTTTACAAAGTACAGTCGACTCTTTCGTAACAGACACCTTTGTAACACGGAAACCTCTATAAACCGGACACCTAGATTTGCATTTGACTGTAATACAAATTCCTTGAACGCACCTAGAAAGCAAAAAGTTATAACAAAATAAATAAATTAATAATGAAAAAACTGATCGATAGTGCTTTGCTATTCTGTTTATTATTGGTCGTTGTCTATTATAACGTTACGTTCTTGTATTGACTAATAGCGCCTGCCAAGACCCAGCAGCTTGTTTACAAGACTTGCAAGTCAGTAGTAAAAATAAGGAAATTACAACAGTTACCGTTACTTTCATATCCAATCCAAGCCCGATTCACGTCTTCACACGACAATTGTGTTACTACTATGTTTTAGGTCGCTGAACTCCGAGAGTATTTGGCCTGAATATAAGAACTTGTAAACATATTAATCGTTCTGAGCCAGGATATTACAAATGAATATATGTCAATGATATATATTTTTAAAAGGTAATAGATCTTGATCTTCTTGATAGCAATTCAATAAACAGTTCGATATAAGCCATTCAGGTCAACTGCCAGCTAAGAAGAAGAAGAGTCAGTAGAAGACTGAGAACGAGGAATGAAAATCAACAATGTCCTCAAAGGTTTTAATCATAGCTTTAAAAAAACTAACCTCTTCTGAAAAGCAAAATCTATCTCCGTTATAATAAATATAATAACGATTGTTTGCGTTATACTTTTCTTTAATGTAGCGGCTACAGTTTGTGTTGATCAACTTTTATTGTTATCAAGTTTAAAACTTGAACGAAAAAAGAAAATAAATAAATTAATAAGAAAATCTGGTCTTAAGGTGCCAAATCAGGTTTCATATTAAAAGCACTTTTACCTCAACGTGAGTGATCTAATTGCTGACATCAAATTCCAATGTGACGTCATCACCAATGAGTACAAACGGCGCCCAGTTACTTACATCGCTAAATTCTGTGGATTCTCTCATGCAGTTCATTGCTCGGTTGAGGGCTTCACTTGCACTTTTTCCTTCCACAAGATGCTGATAGAAATTTTTCATGAACTCAAGAGTGGCCTTGTCGTCAATCGCCCACAGCGACACCAGAACAGAACGAGCACCGGCACCTAAAAATGCTCGTGCTATCCCGACCACACCCTCCGCTTTGATCTCGCCTCGGGCACTGTGGCAGCAACTGAGTACAACCAATCTTGCTCGCAGCTGAACCTGCTTTACATCTTTCATTGTCAAAATGAAGTCCTCCTCACTACTATTTGGCGCCAAGGCAATTTCACCTGATTCAATATTCCCATGAGCAGCGATGTGCACCAAAGCAACCGAACCGAGTCGTCTTAACACCTCATCCTTCGTGGCTTGTCTTCCAATAAGAGGCGTACAGCCAAGCATTATGGCGATCATCTCTACTTCCTTTCTGGCAAATGGCAACTTCGGCAGCTTTGTCACATCCTGGACCCATGGATCACCTACAAGAAGTACGCCCGACTTGTGATGGTAATCTACTGAACATTGCGCAATCATTTTCAAGCTTGTGAGGGATGGAGCCACACGGATGCGGAATGTTTCGCAAAGGTACTTGGAATCTGGGCTCATGAATGCAGCAAAAGGAGCCAAGCAAAGTGGACCTTCTGGAATGATTACGAGTTCACTGCCTGAAAATAGATCCTGAATAGGGTCAATGATAGAGTCGTACAAAGTACACAGGGCTCTTTTTTGAAGATGTAAGTACTGTGTTTGTCTGCCATCTTGAGGTGATCTTTTAACTGCCAACCTTTTATCCCTAGCCAATTCAAGTGAGCGATCTTCACACTCCACATTATCGCGTGCGCCAATTTTGTCCACTTGAGACTGAAAGAAAGTTTCGATTTCATCTTGCGAACTGTTTTCTTTTCTCCTTAATTCAACCTCCTTTCCTTTTCGACAAACCCAGATAACTAATTCCTTCTCTCCAAACGCCATAAATATTGTATTCAGAGGAAGGTGACTGGACAACTCATCAAATGTACTGTTTTCTTGAACAGCATCATTTGCATCAAATAAATAGTTTAATGCCATAAGGTCTTTCAGACTCTGCGCCCGTCCTTGCTCGGCAGAAAACAAAGCCTCCTTAACCTTGCCATCCGCTAATATCACACGCCATAGTGCCGCGTAAACGTTTTGGTATTTATCACGTAAGCTTATTTTCCATCCATCGTTAAATTGAAGACCATCTCTGATGCCATTTAACAAAGAAATACTGGTCTGGTAATATTGAATAGCCACTGAAACTTGGCCTATGGATTCCAGATCAGAACCAAGGTAATAACACGCTACTCCCTCATCCAAACTGTTATTCAATTCTTTCGCAATTTTCAGGCAACGTTTTTGGTAGTCGATGGCTGTTTTGAAGTCTCCCGCACGGCTAAGGGTAATACCAAGGTTGCCACACGCATTTTCTTCCCCTGATCTATCACCCAATTCTTCTGCAATTTTCAGCTGACGTTCATGGTAGTCTGTGGCCATTTTAAAGTTTCCCAGACTGCTATAGAGGTTTCCAAGAGAGCCATAAGCATATCCTTCTGCATATCTGTCACCCAATTCTTTTGCAATTTTCAGGTGACGTTCATAGGAGTCGGTGGCTGTTTTAAAATCTCTCAGACTGAGATGGGCATTGCCAAGACTGCCATACGCCTTTCCTTCCTCTGATCTGTCACCCAATTCTTCCGCAATTTTCAGGTAACGTTGATAGTAGTCTATGGCTGCTTTAAAATCTCCCAGATTGATATGGGCATTGCCAAGACTGCAATACGTCTTTCCTTCCAATTTTCTGTCACCCAATTCTTTCGCAGATTTCAGGCTACCTTCAAGGTTTTCTATGGCTATTTTAAAGTTTCCAAGACAGCGATGGGCGTTGCCAAGGCCGAGATACGTCTTTCCTTCCACTGATTTGTTACCCAGTTCCCTTGCAATTTTCAGGGAGCCTTGATAGTAGTCTATGGCTGTTTTAAAGTCTCCCATTCTCTGAAGGGCGTCGCCAAGAATGCCATACGCATTTCCTTCCACTGATCTGTCACCCAATTCTTTCGCAATTTTCAGGTAACGTTCATAGTAGTCTATGGCTATTTTAACGTTTCCCAGACTGTAATGGGCATTGCCAAGATTGCCATACGTGATTCCTTCATCTGATCTGTCACCCAATTCTATTGCAATTTTCAGGTAACGTTGATAGTAGTCCACGGCTGTTTTAAAATCTCCCAGACTGTGATGGGCCTTGCCAAGATTGTCATACGCATTTCCTTCCCCTGATCGTTTACCCAGTTCTCTCGCAATTTTTAGGGAACGTTCATAGTAGTCTATGGCTGTTTTAAAGTCTCCCACACTCTGAAGGGCATCGCCAAGATTGCCATACGCATTTCCTTCTCCTGATCTGTCACCTAATTCTTTCGCAATTTTAAGGTGACGTTTATGGTAGTCTATGGCTGTTTTAAAATCTCCCAGACTGTCATAGGCGTTGCCAAGATTGCCATACGCCTTTCCTTCCTTAGATTTATCACCCAGTTCTTTCGCAATTCTCAGGTGGCGTTCATAGTAGTCCACGGCTTTTTTAAAATCTCCCAGACTGTCATAGGCGTTGCCAAGATTGTCATACGCCTTTCCTTCCCCAGATTTATCACCCAGTTCTTTCGTAATTCTCAGGTGGAGTTCAGAGTAGTCCACGGCTGTTTTAACATCACCCAGACGGTAAAGGAATTCGCCAAGACAGCCACACAAATCTCCTTCGCAAGATTTATCACCCAGGTGTTTCGCAGTTTTCAGGAAGCGTTGAAGAATGTGTATGAGTTTGATAAGATCTGTCAGACTGATCTCGGCGCTTTCCTGCAAAGAAATTTTACAAAAACATGTTTGTATGTACAAAAAAAAAAAAGACGAAAAAAATGCCTTGCTCATCAGTAGCAAGCTTAAAAAACCTAGGCTAGGCTACCTGTTTATATAAACATATTGATGGTGAGGTGAAATATCGGTAATCAAGCCAACTCGGCTGACCCGGGGTCTTGTGAAAAGCAGAAGGTAGATAACCGTAATTGACTCAAATAGTTTTCGGCTTAATGGCGCTGGAAACGCTCTCTTGTTCTGAATAAAACCGAAAGCAAATTTTTCCCCGACACATTTTATTCCGAAAAAGGAATTTGTTACTTAATTTGTTTAAGGTTAAGTTCAATTGTTGTTGGTGATTTCTTTGACATAAAGGTTAGAACCTAATTGGAATCCGGCATACTGATAGACCTTGCATTAACATGATCATCATTAAGATTTACTAAGTAGCAAGAGCATTTTTAAAATTAGAAATATTTCAAGAATTCTTTTTTTAAGAGAAGGTTCATTTATTTAAAATAGATTCATGCACATAACCTATTACACAGTTGCTAGGCAGGAGATCAAGGAAGCTCTGTTGAGCTTTTGTATGATCTCCGCTTTATTTTAAATAGATCAAAGAAAGAGAAAGATCTAAAGTGCTCCAAGATATTTTAACCCCTTGTATGATGCTTTTCCGAAAATAATACACAGAAAGAAAGTAGTAATGAGTGGTGAAGCTGCATCACGCGCAAAATTTTACAGAGGTGAAAATGTTTTTGAAAGCGGTTTTAAAAGCGGGGGATAAAATAAGAGGAAAGGTGGAAACACATAAACCCATTTTGATGCAAGAACAGGTTTGGATTGATTTCAAGGAAGCCACCCACTGTGATATTGGAGTAGATGTCAGTAAGAATCAAAGATCAGATCGGGCGGGCAGAGCTCAAAATTTGATTTCGCTTATACTTAACAGTTCTCCATTTAAAAATGGAACTGGAGAGTAAGGCCTTCTTCCTCGGGACATTTCACTGATAATCCAATCAGAACGATCCATTGTAAGTGCTATTAAGTGTGTGAGATCATCCCGCATCTAAACGAATCAAATGGGGACAAAGACACGTTATATTTTGGAATGTTGGGATATCTCGCATATGAGCCAATCAGTGAGTCTCTTATCATACCGGTAATTTCACACCATTTCCGATCTCAAAATAAATAAAAGATAAGACATCTACTATCAGGTTACGAGGTCATTTACACAATGAAGATAAAGACATACTGTTACCGTTGTCATAAACTTAACACAAAATCCGTCAGTTTGGTTATGTGAGAGGGGTTTTGTGGTTTGTTGGCCGACTGATTTTCTCGCAAGCGCTAGGATACGAAGCCAGAAGATGTGAGACAATTCTTGGACGCCAAAAATAAAAAATTGACTCGGTATTATTTCAAGATAAGTGCAAAAAAAAAAAAAAAAAAAACGATCCTTAATCCTGCCACCGTCGAGTTTACGTTGAACGACAGTCTTTTCTCCAGTTTCAATGGAACTTCGTTAATGAGATCATGAATATATGAATGTTATAAAAATATTAAAATTGCGGGATGAGGAAATTAAAGCACAGAAGATCATGACAGTGAAATACGCAATTTATGCTGTTGGGAAAAGAAAGCCTGCATTACCGTTCATTAAGGTACACAGATCTTATCTTCGACTCTTGTATTGCAGTCTCACTTTACTTTCTAGGAAACATGAGGGGTTTGAGTGCATTAATTTGAACAGCTCAAGTTTCAATCATTATACATCATCGCTATTTTGAAATTATAAGTAGCGGAATATTCCGCACATAAACAAATCAGAACCTCTTTTACTCCGGGGTTAGGGATAATTCCGCGTTCCAAATTCATGCATGACGCAACATGAAAATGTCTAAGGGACAAGTCAGGTTTCAAACAATAAACCTCACGAATGGTTATGCGGTTGTAGTTTTTTTTTTAATGTACACTAGTAGTTTTTAAAATCGTGAGATAATGAATTTGAGGCAGAAATATCCTTTCTTTATTGACACATTTTTGCAGCAAAGCAGAAGATTCCTTTTGTTTGATTTCAAATCGAGATACATCGCGCTAATGATGTAAGCACATTTCCCAAAATAGTCACGACATTTCTTTAATGTATGTGCTTATGCAGACTTAGACAAGTAATAAGCACAAACTAGAATACCTTTGCGACTGTATACTGTACTTATCTCACCTTTTTGTTCCAAAAATCGCTCAAAGAGAACATTATGTTCCTGAGAGGGTTGAATCCAATAAATGATCCATATTGGCATGCGATTAACAACTGTTAAGTTTATTCTTTACTTCTTTCTTAACATTTTCACTAGAGATGTAACTTTATGTTGATTTTCCATTTCCTCTCTGCGATTTTTATCAGGCAAAAATGGTCACCGTTGTAACACAAAACCTGTTAACAACGTAAATAGGAAAACGCCAAAAACATACTAGAAAAATGAAACAGTCATCTAGAATTTTTAACCTTTCTTGACTTATCGAAACTTTAAGGTGATATTTGCTTCTTCGAACTAATATTTTACGGAAAACAGACGTTATGTGCCCTCATGATAACAGAGCGAAATAAACCAACATCTTAGCTTTGGTGCTCCTTTTTTCAGGACTTCTTTATGCCCGTATATGGACATGGAATGTTAACCACAAGTTACATAACAAATGTAGCAAAGGTTAAACATGATTTGCTGCGCCCTCCCTTCGCAAAAACTACCAAATACTAAGGTAGCTTCAGGATAAACGGTGCTCGGACCTACAACACCCTACCGAGAATCATTAGCCAAGTAGAGACCCTCAGTGAATTCAAAATCAAGCTAAAGCGCCACTTTAAACAGTAACACCTGCGTTACATATTGTCTTAACTTAATTGTCTAATTTTAATGTTTTAATGTCTTTGTTTTTGTGTTTTGTCAGGGCTCCATTTAAACTAGCTCTGCTAAATTGGATGCCCCTGGATAAATATTGAATTAAATAAAATAAATAAATAAATAAACGCGGACTATTTACTGATAAAAGTATTGTGGGGGTGTGTTCGTGCAACTCGCTCGCTACACGACGAGGTACCAGGAATCTGATTTACATCTTGGCCTTTATTCTTCTTATTCTTCTTACAACTTCTGCTTACTCTACTTCTACTCTACTTTTTCTACTCTTCTCTGTTAACTAGTTCAAGTATAGTAGCGGTTTTAATAGCCAGAGCTGGGCATGTTTGGGTTAGCTGACCGGAAGAGTTCCCATTGTATAATCTTATCGCTAACATTACAACAGGCTTGCTATTGTCAGGGAATAGATTAGCCTACGCATAACCTCAACTGACAACTACCAAAGAACGAAGGTCAGCTCTAACACCACAAACACGACCACCTGTAACATTCCTAATATGGCAATAAGTAGATTTGCGAGCTAAGCATAACTTCAAGTACAAGTAAAAACAAAAGATCAAAACAGGAAAACAGTGAGTGGACAAAATCAAGACTTAACGAAACAAAAACTAAACTTAAAAATAAGATAGATCCGTCTTGAAAATAACTTTCAAAATACTTCACAACAGTATGAAATACGAATCCACGACAATACTGCAGAGGCAGTATCTTTTTAATATAAACCAAGAGGAAAAGCAACGGGAAGAAAAATATCGCAGAGCAGCCAAAAATGAACAGTGTGTTGGCTTTGAGGCTTAGAGAAGCATTCATGCTAGGCTAATATCTGTGTTGTTCAAAAACATCAAAGAAAACTTTGAATTCTTATGTCTTTGTTGGAAGCACCATTCCGGGAAGAGAGAGCATGTTAAGCAGGTAATCATTTTCCGAACACATTAGGTTTTGCACTGTACATTACCTCTATCGAGATTTTCACTGATGTTTACAGTATAAAATAAAGCAACACTAAGTAAATGCACTTGGACTCATAATATATAGATTTAGCCAGGGCTAAAAGCGAAGCTCCCATTAATAAATTTATATTTTAAATCAAACAATAAACTTGTAATCCACAAATCAGTTAACTTAAGGGCACATTCTTATTTTAGAGTGAAACATCTTACATCGAGTTGATAGCCTAAATATACATGTATGTACACCCAAAAAATAGCAAACATCTTCTATCACATTCAAGAGCCATAATGGCTCTTGATCACAGTAGATTAGGCCTCGAAAATAAATTCTTGGAAAACAAATCAGGCCGCCCTTTTTTTTGCGTTCGACAGGTTTACTTTACAAATTCTTGCCAACAAATCTGAGGGTGTGTAAACCAACCTTTTATACCTTTTATACATCACATCTGAGGTGAAACAGTACTTTTTATCATACAGACCTCGGACAGCATACGGCATTTCACAATTTTTCAATGTTCAGGACGATTAATCGTGGGCTTTTAGCGAAACCGTTCAAAAAATTTCCAAAATCACCCATACGGCCAGCCGGTTCTCATTTTTAGTGCGAGATGTCAGTGTAGTCGAGTGTTTGAATGAACTTTAATGGAGATACGCTTCAACATAATAACGAATTTATTATCATTATTTTTTGTTATTTAATGGTTCCAGTTATAACGATGTGTAATCTTATAAAGCGTTTGATACGCGCGACATTTCTAAGTACTCCTGCAAGCGATGTTCATGAACGATGAAAACAAACACCACGGACAAGCGATTAAAATTGCAAGAGAGACTACTAACAATCAATAAAAGAAATATAATTCGGTTAATTCGGTAAGACATTTACAGAGACAGCAATTTTCATTCACGAAGACAAGTATTAAAGTGTCTCTAAAAATCCTGAGTCTTTAAGCTTAAAGCTTAAGCTTAAGTTTATTTTGTTTTACTTTCAGCCGGCCTCCCGGTATTTGTTTTTTTTTCAAAGATGAACTCCTCGAAGCAAGAAAATCACTCAAAGTTTTCTTTCTACAACCAAATTTATAACTAAATATTCTTCGGAACGTTTTTTTCCTATTTGCCGTGAGAAAATATATCTGAAGGCCTTTTAAAGTTCTGTAAGCTTATATCAAACCTGATACTAGATCAGATCATTGACTCAAATCTTAACAAACGTGCAAAAACTTGCCGCATAAACTGTGCTCGACTTCATGAAATTAGGTATAACAAAAACAAACATCAAATACAATAATTACTCAGGCTTACCATTCGAGATTCAGTTGCTGAAAGATATCAAGGAAGGCCACAGTGTCTTGAGACTTTTAAACCCTCTTACGCATTGAGCAAGGTGAAAGACGAAAACGATGCCATCCGAAATCGGATTACCCAATTTTGACAAGCGACGCATTTCTCAACCAAAAACCCAATAAACAAACCAGCCATGGATAACAGAAGACTCTTGATAGCAGTTATATTTCATTTTGTACATCCAGTGGAAAAGACAGTTAAAAACATCACAAGTTGAGACAAAACTCTGTCAGCTTTAGCTGTCAAAGTAAACAACTTTCAAGATGCTTCATAAATTTTCCGCATGAACTCACCCGTCAAATTTTGACCAATCAGAGTCCAAAAATTGGACGTAGAGCGTGACCAACGCGTGACCATGGTAAGAAAAGGTCTTCCCGCCTTTATTTTTACAGAAGTGGCTGAATTTTCGCCTCCAAGGTCAGTTTGAAATCAAAATCTTGACAGTGCGGGGCCATAGTGACATAAACACAACATATTTCATATGAATCATTGGGTAAAATAGACTTGAGCCTGCGATCATTTGAAACTGGTAATTTGTCAGCGCATAACTAGTACTCGACCTCGATGGGTCGACACTTGAGCCCGCGCTACGGTCAGGTGATACTGGTCAGCGGATATCCTGTTTTCACAGCTGTCAATTGATCACAACATTAATGTGCAATTAGTTTTCTATTGGGCTCTCAAACTAGCTAGAAAGTGTGAGAGTAAACATTGGTTTCCCTGTGGTGCGGACGGACGGTCGGGCGTACGGTCACGTGATTACCAAATTTTCGCGGATGGGTAGATTACCACATTTCCTTAGCTATGGGGCTCCGTCCACGCGCGCGCTTCGCGCGCGGGTGGAGCTCCGCTAAAAGCAGTTTCTGGTACCTGTTTGGTATTATACTTATTCTGCAAACACTCTAAAGAAATTCATGAAAAGGCAACCTGTGGAGTCACTAAAACTGTTCCCTTCCTCGAATTTTGTAATTATATGTCTTACATGCATGTTATTCAAGCATTTCAAACGCCACAAAAGCGTTTTCCCCGTTTAAAACGCCGTAAAGTCAAAAGCGTTTCAACGGGTTTGAAACTGTTTGACACCCGTTTATTGCGTTTTAAACGCTGCATTTAAGGTGTTTATTCAAAATACGTAGGCCCCCTTTTTCTATGAGGGTCACATTTTTAATTCTCCTCCAAAGACTATTACTTTATCGCAAGAGCCATAATAGTCATAATGGCTCTTGTTTATCGTACTAGTGTCGGCACCAGGGAGCACCCTCGGTTTAATACTGGAATTTTTACATTATAGCGGTTGGACCATGGCGTGCACGCGAGACGGGAGACCCACGAAAGAATGAGCTAAAACTACGTCAGTTTGCGATAAAATTCCTTCCCTTGACTCCCTTACTTTTCTCTCGTCGCAGACGGAGATGTTTCAAGGATAGAAAAAACATGCCTATTATTTTAGTCTCTTTCACTTATTGAAAAAGTAATTGTAAAAGAGAAAAGACGAAAAATGTTTCATATGATAAATGGGACTCAAATGACGCCCGGAGATACATGTACATGATATAGTAGATAAAATTGTAAAATAATAATAATAATAATAATAAATAAATAACCGAAGTTTCCAGTTGAAGGCCACAACGTTATGAAATTTGATCAACAGTTATCAAGGACAATTCACCGTATTGGCATGACTTCACTATTATCTCAACGCGAACAAAAAATTTCTGTGACCTGGGTTTGACATGAAGCCCACCATGCAAAGCAAAACTTAACCTTTATACTGATATTACTTAAGAGCTTGAGGAACGTCAGGGGAGAAAGAAATCGTCTTTCATTGATTTGTTAGTAATAGAGACCTTTAGATTCCAGGACGAGATCGGCTACGAGTACGAGATTTGACTTAAAGTTTGTTCGAGTATAAACACCCCGGAAAACTTCATTGCACTTCTTTTTTACCAAATAATATAGCATTGTTATCTTTACTGAAAGAGCTTAAGCCATCTCCCAGTCGCACAATGATAGAACCTCTAACACTTTAAAACTTGTTTCCGTTACCATTTCCTGCTAGTAGAGGTCTCTCACGACGAGGGAAAAATGATAGCAAGGTCTCTGCCTCGTTGAGAGAGGTCTTTGCCGCCAAAAGGGCGCGAAAATCATTGGCAAGGTAATTCAGTGACCTAAATAGGCTACAAAAGTTGCTAGACAATGAAAATGGTAGCTGCGGAACTCTTGTACTGTTTACTCGTGTCGGATAGAGAGTAAGATGGCCTAATTAACGTTAACAATGGTTACTACTGCAAGCGAAAACATCAAAAAGGACGTGGGAGGCAACCAGTGTCGATGAAGTGCCGACCCCAAAAGGTAGGAATTTCTTACGTCTTGTGTTTTTGTCTTTTACCCCAGTGCACTTTAGTCAGCTACTCACAACTGAGGTTTCCGAACAGGTCTCGTAAAATACAACAACGACCTCAATTTTATAAATAGGAGTAAGGTACTAAGTAATAGGAGTTGTTACAGGGTGAAAAAGTAACCTTGAAAAGAATGTCAATGCAATAACGAGACTAAAAATCCACGAAAGGTTGTTAGAGCTGTAGTGAGGGCAAACTGAAACGTGAGGAGATCGGATTCTTCGTAAACCACGATGCCGATGACTGAGATAGTTCCGAGGATAAACTCGTGCTTATTCGCTACCGAGCGGGATGATTCCGTTATTTTATGATTATTTATCATCATATGATGAAATTAGATATTTTACTATCCGGCTGTCAATGAAACAGAAATGAATAACAGTTCGCCGGACACACGCTTATCGATCTCTTTCGCTTTAGAAAAATATCGTTGAGTGGACAATAATCTCAACGAGGGGAATCGATAAATTCTATCACAATCCTGAAGCATTACTGAATCACTTCATTGCCACAAGCAAAATTCCGCCTGAATTTTAAACACCTTTAGCACATAATGGGTAGCGTAAATGTGATGCCAAGTTGCAAAAGAAGAGCCAAAAAGCATCTTCCACTGGCTCCGGTGCTCCCAAGACGTAAGTGGTCACAAAAACTGTGACAAAACCTAGATCCTCGAAGGAAAAAGCACCGTAGCGGTCCACAAAAATCTGCCACCCCGGGGCAAAGTTCAACCACAGACGTGGCTGCCCTTCCCAAAGAGGCTTTTTCCGGCCTTGCTTCTAAATGAACAAGGGTTTTAGCAATTTGGCCGAATTGTTCAGGGAAAAAAACGACACCGCATACGAGAATAACGCTTCTGTAGCTGCACTTTCCGAATCTGAGTCGGATGACTGTGGCAGCAGGTCGGACGTACAACCTGCTCCAAAAAAAAAAAAAAAAAGGAGAGGCTTTGTTCTGTATAAGGACAATAGTGATATACTTAATAAACCGAAAAGGAGTTTAATGTCTCTGAACAAGATGGCGCTGAAATTCATGAAATTTATTGTCCAAAAAATGTGGTGTGAATTATATTTATTTTATTGATTGTTAGTAGTCCCTCTCGAAATTTTTATCGCTGCACCGGTTGTTTCCAGTCGAACATAAACATCGCATGCAGGAATACTCAAAACACCGCGCGTAAATATCACTTGCTTTTAAAGATTACACATAACAAAACCATAAACAGTTTTATAAATAAAGGGAAATGAAACCTAAACATAACAAATTCTCTATCACGTTGAAGCGTAAATGGTAACTCTATTAATCGCACTGCAAATTTGGTGCCTGTCAAAAGTGAGAACCCGTCCGGCTGGCCGAAAAGGTGATTTTGGGCATTTTTTTTTATCATTTTCACTAAAAGCCCATAATTATTACCCTGCATATTACTTAGGACCAGATTTTTCTAACTGAAAAGTCTTGGCATTATGAAATTCTCTTCATGAAAACGTTTTATAATGTGGTTAATGCTATAATTTGTTGTGCAAAGGAAGCGCGTGCTTTGATAGTCCTGGATATTGAATGAGTGCACTTTGTCTTGCAAAATTGTGAAAAACTGCAGAATTATAGGTTTAAATAGGGCAAAAAAGAACAAATTCTGTCCGAGGTCTGTATGATAAAAAAGGGCCTCATAGTACTGTTTACGTGAGACGTGATGAGAAAAAGTATGTTTAAAAGGCTGGTTTACACGCCACCAGATTCATCGCCAAGATTTACTAGTAAACTAAACTTGTCGAACAAAAAATCCGGCCTGATTCTATATTTTCGCCTCCCTTTTTAGACAGAGGAATGTAACGTGTAAATTGGCTGCCACCAAGGACTGTCGTGGCGCGTGTGTTTCTTAAAATTATATTTCGAGGTTGTCCAATTATCCATAGTCTCTCAAACGGAGCATTGTTGGCAAGACTATACCAGCTAGTGAATGCCACATTATGATGCAACAGCTAATGCAAATACAATTCACGAATAGGTCTATTTGTTTTCCAGGCCTAACCTACTGTGATCGAACATCATTGCTATTTTTGGGTGTACAAATAAGACTATTAACTCGATGTAAAATTCGTTTCACTCTTAGAGTGTCAAATTATTATTTGGGCGTGGCCCAAATAGAGTAATGGAAACGGCTTGTTTTGACGCAAATGTGCAATAGGCACGCAATACGTGCTAACGTAAACAAGGCAAGTAAACAAGCGAAGCGAGGCGAATGTCTGTCATGCGAACGTCTTGTACAAGGTAAGAGGCATGTGGGAAAGAAAGCTCTGCAAGCACAAGGCACTTTATCGCACTTTTACGATCTCAAAAGTTAATCTAAATCTTCAGTATTTTTGCCTCATCGAAATTTGGAAGTCTGAAGTCCAGGGATGAAATCTATCAAAAATATTTGGAATATTAACGTCGGGTTTCGGTCACAATAAGATCACAAGTAACGAACCTTGATACACAGAAACTCACAAAACGGATCGAAATCCACCAATCACAAATCACAAACAATGACCTTTTGAACCCGTTGAAGAAAACGTTCGTTTCCTAAGAGGTCCGCTAAGATGATTGGCGTCTGACATTTTTTTGACGAGAGGATGGAAATGCACCAATCATAGAAAGACAGTTTTAATTGCATGTTTCCTAAGAGGTCATTTGAATTTGCTGTTTTCTTTATTTTATGTCCATTTTCTTTTCCTTATTTTGTGATTGGTCGATTTTGTTAGGTTAAGTGGATAATCCAATGAGGGACGATTTGGATATCGTTTGATCCGAAATTTTTCGAAGCAGCAGTAAGAAGCAGTTTGGATAACATTTGGCCGCGGCGTTTCGAGGAACGTGTTAATATATTGTTCATTCACGTTATCCCGGGTTAAACTTTTACAAACGCACACTGTTCGCGTTAGGCCCACACTAAAAAATAACGCTGAGTGTTTTCGGAATGGGTTGGTCGGCGAACTCAAAGAAAAATAAAGGAAATTATCAAGACATTCAATGACATCAAAGACTTATGGACCCCACAGACGTAATAACAAATCGGAATATCAGGAGTGTACGTGTAAAATGGATGTTTAACAAGTTTGAGAGTCGCAAGATTTGTGTAGCAGGTTATCAGTGTGACAATAGTGATTTTGATTCTTGCATTGCGGAACACAACCAGTTGCCTGTGATAAAAGTCTGTTGCGATGAAGGAAGAGACGATTGTCGACAATTGAAACTAAAAGGGATTGAGGCTTCTTTTGAAACTACTGTGATAACTGCAACAATTAGTTTTATTATTTCAATTTTGTTCAGCAGGCGTGTATTGCGTGATGTGTTTTTTCATCTAATTAGGGACTTTAAGATCTGGGACGCGACGACTTCTAGAACGCGGTGGCTGATAAAGGACTGGACCTGTAGAACGCCGTCGTTTGCGCGCGAAAAGTAAAGTTAAGATCTCTGTCGCGATGCAAGACGACGCGGCTGCAAACCGCTCTTTATCAGTGTGATTCTTCGGCGATTCTTTCGCACAAATAGCCATGGCATCATTTAAGAAAGTCCAAGAAATGCTTTGTTTGTGCTTTGTTCGATAGCATCACCTCCACTTCTTGGTTGACGCTTCGGTTTGTCATCGCTTTCATCCTCTGATGAACCTCTTTTCTTCGTCTCTGACAGCTTCTCCATCGCTTTTAGTCTAACATCTTTCACTTTCGCCCGATCGTATTGACGTTTTTTGCTAGCTGTTCCCTGTGTTTCCTGTAATTCCGCTTCGCCACTTTTCTCCAACGCGATGATCATATCCAATAGGTTTTCTAGTTCCGTTGGCTCATCGGGAGTTATCCCAGTTGCTTTTTCCTCCGCTAGAAGTTTCTTCTTATGCTTGTAAACAAGGATTCCTACGTGGTCTCGGACTGATCGCTTATCAACCCTGAATTTCGGCAAAGTGAATTTGTTCAAGTTGTCTGCTATTTTTTCCCACATTCTACTTCTTTGTGTTGACCCTTTCTTAGTTGTGTAGGGATTTACATTGACGACTTCTCTGCATAGAATGGCTTCATGATCATGAGTCCAAAACATTACTGAACTAAAGAGAAGCATAAAAACACACACAGTTTAATAAAATTAAATTAAATAATACAGGCTTAAAATTGGCTTTTAGCCGCAGATGAACGCAATAAATCGAGAATTGCAACGGTACAAGAGACGAGAAGAGTATGCAGAAGACTCCTGCATTCACTATTTGCAGTTTTAGCTCGTGACTTACTTGCAAGCCTCGCTCGAAGTCGAAGTCGAAGGCGCTGCCATTTTATAATCTTCCTGAAAGAAATTTAAAAATAATCTGAAATCCTTCCATCTCTGCGATCTAAAATGTCGCCAGAAATTACGTCCAATGATCCTAGAAGGCTGATGTTACATTTTCAGAGGAATATACCATCATTTAATTTAAGCACAGGAACAAATATACTCACGTTTTGTACAGAACGTCAAACACGCAAAACCCACGTTCTCGACGCGACGTGGTAACACCAGGACAACGGCTTGAGCATGCGCAACATGTCTCCTCTTTGAAAATCTACTTCCTGTCGCGTCTTACAGCCGTCGCGTCTCGGATCTTAAAGTCCCTATTGTGTACATTGTGACGCGGTACATGTACGATGCTATGCGTCGGGATTTTGCATTATCAGCAAGTTTTGTGTTAGAGTGTTTTGATGGCAGCGAGGTGACGACAAGAGAGGGTAATGAGCTAGTTGTACAGAAGGAAAATTGTGTTGTGGAGGAAATAAAAGAGGTTGAATTGAGATCTTATCGCGGGAAATTTATTTATTACAGAACTTTCAATTCCATTGGTTTAAATCAGGTTAGTCAATTATATTTTCGGCAAGACAAATTACCATAAAATCGAGATTGTAATTCGAAACTCGCGTTGTTTTCAAAATTTGCATAAATCGGGCGCTGCAAAGAAATATTTAATGATAATATAAGAAATACTGTATCTTCAAAACGGCATAGCTTTTACTTGTTGTGCTATATCTTTCAAAACTATCGATCGATTCTAGCTCAAATACTCTCAAAGCGGCGGTTTAAATGTTAAAGCCCGTGGCTGGTTGAAATCGTCTCTTGCTTGTTTTCAAACGATTTAGGATGGATCGAATCGACTTTGGATCGATTATTATTTATCAGCTTGTGGTATGAACGAAACGTTTTTCTTCTCGATAAAGTTCACTCACCAAATTTAGAAAGATTTAGGCCTTTTTCAAACGTCGTGCTACTGCCGTGCTAAGCTGGCTCGACTGTAGCTCGACTGCAGCACGACACTAGCACGACTTGGTTTCAGACGTCGAATTTAATTCACACAATGACAGTCGAATGGAACGGCTGTTGCCAAAAACAAACCACAAAAATAACGAAAAGGTTTTAAATATACTCTAATGTATTTATAATTTATGAACTGAGTTCGGCACGGCGGTAGCACGTCGTTTGAAACCAAGTCGAGCTACTGCCGTGTAGCACTACACGGCTGTTGCACGACTTGGTTTCAAACGTCGCACTACTGCCGTGCTAAAGTCGAATTCAATTCGATCAATTGATTTCGGCACGACAGTAGCACGACGTTTGAAACGGGCCTTACTTGACTTTTCATATATGGAACGAACTGACTTTTTTGTGGAACGAACTGACTGTTTTATGGCACGATCTGACTATTGATTGGAACGATCTGACCATGGAACGAAATGACCGGTGACCGTCATGCACCTAGCAGACTACCGATGAGCAAATTAAAATATTTGTTACAGAAAACAAGGAAAGTGACACTTCTTGTATGGAAGAGTATTCGGAAAAATACACCATTGTCGTCTGAAATTCATTGTTACGTTAAAAGAAGAAAAGGTTTACACTTAAACAGGTACAGAAGTAACTGTAAGAGTGTGAGGTTTTTTCTTAAGGGGTAACTCCAAAACTAGTTCGTAAACGAGGGAAGGTGTATCTGTCGTCAAAGCATCAAAGCACGGGCGATTTTAGGTGGAATGGGTTATCCAAATAGGCTTTTAAGTAAGAATTTGCCCCTCTGTACATTATCCATTTTATAGTGCTTACAACAGTTTGAATCACCGGGTTAATTTTCGCCAATTTAAGCTTTGTACTGATATAGAGAAGAATCCAGGACCTTCGGTTTATGAAGATGCTTCAAAAACAATTAATGCTCCATACTGTCAAGGAAATGTTACAGTATTTGGGGAAAATGCTGGACAACAATGTGTCGCAATGAGTCTGTGTGCTTTAATTTACAGTAAGATAACAAAGATTACTTCAGTTGATGATATGACTCAAATAATGATTGTTGGTATTCAATTATATTCTAGTCCGTCACTGCTTGCAAGACAATCTATGTTAATGTTAACAGAATTGCCAGGAATGGTTACAGTGTTTGAGCAATTTTTCCACCTTGAATACAGTGACAGTTATACTTGTAACATCCATCACTACTGTATATGCCACTCACAGCGTACAACATTTGAAACGCTCTTGGCTCTGAACTACAACTCATTCATTTTAACGGTGGCAACTATTGGTGTTGGTATCTACAGCATTGAGGCTTGGGGATATAATGTATTTGATTATCATGCTGGAGACATGTATCATAACAGTCATAGTGAACGGACGTGTATTGTTGGAAATACCATCCATGCATAAATTAGTACAATATTTTCAGACTCTACATGGCAATGAGCATATATATTAACTTAAAGGTGTACATATTGTCACCTTTGAACCTCATCTTTTCTCAAGCAATGTTGAACATTGTAGTATATCAAATGTTAATAGTTACCAATGTTCCTGTAAACAGTGCTGCCCTACAGCAGTTTATGCAATGTGTTACTCTCTTGTCAATCCTTGTGGATACTGGACTTAAGGAACTTTATTTGCCCTTGCTAGTAACCGGAATACACTGTACAACCTTACTCTCCGAGCTGTAACCACTTATGTCCTATGTTGCAATTTGGTTTCAAGCATGTCGGCATTGAAGATGTGCATATTTTTAAGCATTGCCATGAAATGACACTATTTTTGTTGTGGATTGGGACATACTGTATAAGCTGTGTGGTTAAGCAAACAAGTGGAGTAAAGGATTTGCCTTCTCTGGTAAGATATGATGACAGTTCTTTAGCTGCAATAAGGCACGTTCAAAGTATCATACCCGTAGTACGATCACGCCCAATTAACGCTCCCACAGCGACTTGTTTTTCTCTAAAATCACTTAGCCTTTCCCTCAAAAGGCACATGAATGTGCCCTGATCTGTGGATTACAAGTTTATTGTTTGATTTAAATTATGAATTTATTAACGGGAGCTTCGCTTTTAGCCCTGGCTAAATCTATATATTAGTGTTGCTGAGAGGCCATTTGTTGGGTAACTGTTGCTGAGAGGCCTTTTATAGGGGTCAGTGGGAAATCGGCCTGACAGCTGCTGTAGTTGCACTTGAATCAAGTGCTTACTTGAAACTAACTTAGCCCCTAGTTTGAAGCCAAGTAATATGACAGTGAATGGCTTATTTAAAATCGATTTTAGAAATTCTTACACAGCATTTTCATCTCTGTAGAATTTTGAATCTGATGCAGCTCCATCACTTCTTACTACTTTGAAAGCATAACCGCACGCAACGTGATGAGTTGTCTTTCTGTGTATTATTATTTTCTTTTTCGGCGTAGTGGAGAAAATATTTTAAAGCCCTCGTATAATCATCAACTCGTATTCTTTTATTACTGTGGACATATTCAATTACTTACCACTGTATAGACACACTCAGTGATCTTTAGTCCAGTCAATCTAGGCATTTTCGAGGCTCAACATCAAACTAATTGCAATTGTTTTCAACGCCATTCAAGTAAGGTTGGCCTATTTAGAAACATACTAAAAATCCGCTAGAATTAGTTCGACGGAACATGACAAAATTAAGCGTTAAACATTTTGAGCTTTTGACACAGGGAACGCACGTTAGTTGAAATTATACGGTTAAATAAAAAATGCACAAAATGTGTTTGTGACTTTATGGAAAAGTAAAAGAAGAAAGAATAACTGCTACCTAGTTTTCGCTGATAAAAATGAAGTATTCTTTTTTCAAAAGGGTTAAATATTAAACACGCTGGTTTTTGCACAGGAAGCCCATGTTCCCCTCAAGGGAAACCCCAAAACAACAGGAGGCTTTCAGAGTAATAGAGTGAACTGTTGGTTGTAAAACTACAACAAATTTAGTCGTAAGCCATTAAGTCTGAAAAATGAAAGCCCCTACTTAATCATTAGCTTTTAAAATAGATTCATTTTTATCAGATTTCTGTTAGGCACAAGGGTAAGAAAAATGTATATCAGAGCTGGATTTTTGAATAACGTTACAGCCAAAATAGAGCTCTCACCTCAAATAGTTTTTTTCTTTCAAAAACTGTCTCCAAAGAAGTCAACATAAAAACTAAGAGTGCAGCCATTGTTCTTGTTTCTTCTCCTCGCTCTTTCTATTTTCCCTTTCCTTTTTCTTTTCTAGGAGGATTTGCGGGCTCATTTTGCGGCCGGCTTTTGGTCTTTTTCTCCGTCAAAAGACTGCAATTTTCGTTCGGTACGTTTTCAAAAATCCAGCAAGATAATGTTTTACGGTTACCTATACATTAGTTTTCGTTAACGTACCAACATCCTCAATATACAAGTTTCACTTTTTTGAAGCTTTTCATTTTCTTCTTGTTAAAAGTGAATTTGAGAGGAGAGGGAGATATTTTTACTAATTCGTTCCGATGCACAACAATGCAGAGTTTTTGAGCAGGTTAAGCTCCAATGCCTATGAATTTGATAAGAGGAAAATGCGCTTTCATTTAAGGAAAAGTGTTGTTACCTTCGTAAAAAAAAATTATAAAGGTTAACGGAACATTCATCGCGTAAGAACTTTGTTTCCAGCAAACATTTGTTTCGATTTGTTTCAAGAAAGCGTAATAGTATAATAGGGAAGCTGGTTTTTAAGGGAAAGATTAACCCCGGGTTGCCAAAACAATGCGTATGTAAAAATATATTGTAAGAGTATATGGAGTGATGGAAATTTCCCATGCAGAGCATTATTCACGCGACTCAGTCAGAGGCTGTTCTGCTAAGGTTGTTATTGATTTCTCAATTTCCTCCTGCTCTTTTCTTAGATTTCTCTTCTTAGTTGTTCCATATTTAATAGATACTTCTCTCACTTTCATTTTAATCATCTCCCATAAAAGGCCTGGGTCAACAGTGTTATCTTGAGAATATTCATCGATAGTTTGTGCCATGGTTGACTTAATCTGGTTGACATATTCTGTTTCAGATAAGAAGTTTCCAAAAACCTCGGCCTCTAGTGTTGGAGTGTAAAGAAATTTGTAAGGTGATAATAGAATGATCTGTTTTGTAGCCTGCTAATATCTCTGCATTAATAATATTACAGAAAGTGCATTGATTAATTAGAAAGAAATCAAGTCTACAGTGGATTTCAGGCTTCTTCTGTCTCCATGTAAATCTGGAAGAGTCAGGATTTAAAACTCTCCACGCGTCGATCAGATCTAAGCTTTCAGAAGCGATATTGATAACTTCCAATGATTTGTTATGAGTTCTTGCAAGGCCACCCTTTTTACCTTTTTCGACATCTAAAACTAAATTGAAATCGCCACCTATTATGACCTCGTCGCACTTGAAATCAGCCTAATGACTAAAAACCGAGGTGAAGAAATTCTCATTAAGAATTGGCGACTATTAATGCTGTTAAATTGTGATTATAAGATTGCACCAAAAGCCATTGCAAGTCGATCAAACAGGCTTTCTTAAAGGCAGGTGTATCAGTGAGAATATTAGTTTGTTGGATAGTGTCATCAAATATACAGAAGGAAGAAACATTCCGGGCCTTCTTCTTTTTATCGATTTTGAGAAAGCTTTTGATACACATCAGTAAAACTCTCCAGCAATTTATTTTCGGGCCCTCACTGTTAAATTAGATTGAACGGTTTTACTGCAATATTGAAAGCTGTATCCTAAATAATGGATGGGCAAGTAACTTTTTTAAACTCAGTCGAGGAGTTAGGCAAGGCTGTCCTTTGTCGCCATATCTATCTAATTCAATCTGCAGAAATACTTGCTGACGCCATTAGGAAAAAACAGAGGATTAAAGGCATTGATTTCAAGTTAAGTCAATATGCCCATGACACGACACTAATCCTGGACGGCTCCGAAGAATCCTTCTTAGAATCTGTGATTTTAATAGAAACTTTTGGTAACATATCTGGCCTCAGACTCAATATTAAAAAGATTGTGACCTTAAACTTCTTCCAGAAAAAGACTTCAAATGGCCAAAGAAAAAAGTCAAAGCGCTTGGGGTTTGGCTCTCAACGGACCGCAGTATAATAATATCCTTAAATTACAACGAAAAAATTGAAAAAATTACATCGATCCTAGAATGCTGGAAATTTCTCAGACTTACATTATTAGGGAAAATAGAAGTTTTGAAGAGCCTGGTTGCATCTCAGTTAATCTACATATTCTCACCTCTGCACACTAACCACGAAGCGATCAAAGAAATCAACACAATTTTCTATAAGTTTCTATGGAATGATAAAGGAGACAAAATCAAACGAAAGATAATGATTAATAGCGGAGCTCCACGCGCGCGCGAAGCCCGCGCGTGGGCGGAGCCCCATTGCTAAAGAAATCTACCCATCCCGGAAAATTTGGTAATCACGTGACCGACCGACCGACCGACCGACCGTCCGTCCGCACCACAGACATACCAATGTTTACTCTCACACTTTCTAGCTACTTTGGGAGCCCAGGAGAAAGCTGATTGCACATTAATGTTGTCATCAATTGACAGCTGTCAAAACAGGGTATCCGCTGACCACTATCACCTGACCGAATCGCGGGCTCAGGTGTCGACCCATCGAGGTCGAGTATTTTTTTGAAGTTATCCGCTGACAATTTACTGGTTTTCAAATGATCGCAGGCTCACGTTTACTTTTGTTTTCAATTCATATCAAATATGTTGTGTTTATGTCAGTATCGCCCCGCAATATTACGATTTTGATTTCAAACTGACTTCAGACGCAAAAATTCAGCATTAAAATACAGGCGGGGAAGAGCTTTTCTTACCATGGGCACGTGTTGGTCACGCTCCACGTCCAATTTTTATGCTCTGATTGGTTAAAATTTGACAGGTGAGTTCATGCGTAAAATTTATGCAGCATCTTGAAAGTTGTTTACTTTGACAGCTGAAGCTGACAGAGTTTTGAGTCAACTTGTGACGTTTTTAACTGTCTTTTTCCACTGGATGTACAAAATGAAATACAGCTGCTATCAAGAGTGTTCTCTTATTCATGGCTGGTTTGTTTATTGGGTTTTTGGTTGAAAAATGCGTCGCTTGTCAAAGCCGATAATCCGATTTCGAATGGCATCGTTTTTGTTTTTCACCTTGCTGGATGCGTACGAGAATTATAAAGGCTCAAGCGATCCCTGCCTTACTTGACAACTTTCAGGAGCTGCATCTCGACGTATGGTAAGCCTGAGTAATTACTGTATTTAAATCTAATTTCATGAAGTCTAGGGGCGCAGTTTATGAAGCTAGTTTATGCACGTTTGTATTAAGATTTGACTGAGACACTGATCTGACCTCGTATGAGGTTTGATATAAGCTTAAGCTTACAGAACTTTAAAAAGCCTTTAGTCGATATTAATTCACCTTAAATAGAAAGAAAAAACTTTCCGAAGTATATTTAGTTATAATTTTGGCTGTAGAAAGAAAGCTTTGAACGATTTTCTTTTCGTGAGTTCATCTTTGAAAACAGCCAACACCGGGAAACCGGCGGCTTAAAACATAAACTTTAAGCTTACTAGTAAAGACTTGAGGATTCTTAGACACACTTAAATACTCATTTGTTTTCGTGAATGAAAATTGTTGTCTCTGTAAATGTTCTATCGAATTATTTTTCTTTATTGATTTTTGGTAGTCTCAAAAGTGTAGTTTTCATCGCTTTGCCGTTTGTTTTCTGGCGTTCATAAACATCGCTCGCAGGAGTAATCAAAATGCCAAGCGTATCAAACGCTTTTTAAGATTACACATCGTTATAAAACCGTTAATAAAAAATAGACTCAGTAAATTCTTTATCACGTTGAAGCGTAACTCTTTTAAAATTTCTTCGCAAATTTGGCGCTTGTCAAAAGTTAGAACCGGCTGGCCGTATAGGTGATTTTGGAAATTTTTTGAACGGTTTCGCTAATTAAAAGTCCACGCGTGCCTCTATGGTCCTGAATATTGAATGAATGCAATTTGTCTTGAAAAATTGTGAAATGCTGCATTTTGTACGAGGTCTGTATGATAAAAGCAGCGCCTCATAGTACTCATTCTCCTCAGATGTGCTGTATTAAAAAAATGAAAGATTGGTTTGCACGCACCCAGATTTATTGGCAAGAATTTGTAAACTTGTCGAACGCAAAAAATTCGTTCTGATTTGTTTTCCAAGAATTTGTTTTGCACGCCTTATCTACTGTGATCAAGAGCCATCATTGCTCTTAAATGTGACCGAAGACTATTTTTTGGGTGTACATAAAGGGCTATATCAACTCGATACAAAATTTTTTTCACTCCAAAATCACTTAGCTTTTCCCTCAAAAGTCACATGAATGTGCCCTTACGTTAACTGATTTGTGGAATACAAAATTAATGTTTGATTTAAGTTATAAATTTATCAATGGGAGCTTCGCTTTTAGCTGTGGCTAAATATATATATTAATTATTCCGAAGGAGGACTAAAAATGATCGACATTGCTTCCTTTAACAAATCCCTTAAAGCCACATGGATCCAGAAATATCTGGACCCCTAAAGTCGCAGTAAATGGAAGCGACTCTTTGATTCCGAACTTGAAAGCAATGACGGCGAAGCGATACTAAAAGGAAATCTCAACAAAAAAGATGTTAACAACTTAAAAATATCAGACCCTTTTGTGAAAGAAATACTTGTAATTTGGTCAGAAACGATAGTATCCGAAGAACATCTTTTGTCGTCACCTTTGTGGCAAAACTCAGAATAAGCCCGTTTTTTCATAAAGACTGGCT
>OZ037782.1:30386679-30474179 GCA_964035525.1 Porites cylindrica | reverse complement strand
CTGCAAAATTTTATCTAAAACGCCTCTAAAACAGCCGAGAAATAAGCGTTTCTAAAGATGTAGTACATGTTAAATTTTGCCGCATGAATTTTTTCATAAATAGGTGGCCCCTCTGCCTGAGGCCCCGTCCACGCGTATCCGGATATTTTTGAATCCGCAACTTTTTCTTTCCGGATCCGGTTACCGTCAACACGTATCCGGTGTATCTGGCAGACGACTTTTTAAATCCGCTCTCCAGAGTGAAAATTTTGAACCCGTTATGAATTCGAAAACGCCTGGAAGCTAAATCCGGAAATTTTGTTATAAACTGATGATACAAGATCGAGCACAGTTCTTTACCGTGAATATCCAACACGGTCCGAGCGCGAGCAAAGATAACTTTGCGGGTCCAAAAACATCCGGATACGTGTGGGAGGGGGCCTTAATAATGTTGGAATTTTCCGCAAAAATATACGGTATAATTAGGTTGCCATGGCGACTACATAGTCAAAATTACGTTTTTGTTTACCTTTGTAAATAGATGCCAGCCAGGCAGTTTCCCGGAAATATTAAAAAACTCGCCATAAAGAGAGTAAAACAAGTACGGTCAAAACTACACAGACGGATATGAACATTTGAAAGACGTTAGCCATAAGCAAGGGGTTTAATGACGACATTGCCTGAAGAGAACCACAGAACTGGATCGATAGATATCTCTCGCTATTCTTTGTCGAAATTTGCGAAAGTGACGGCTCTGACTATGCACTGAACGATCTAGAAGGCTTATTCTACCTGTATTGTTTCGACGGACACCAGAGACAAAATGACAGCAAAACTTCCATAACGAAGCAAGAAGAATGTCAGTGTCAAGTGCAGGCAAATCCTAGAGGAAAAGCTAAGATCTTATCGCGACTGGACTGAAAGGCTACGAATAAACGACCCTATGTAACAACAGCAATTTCCATCCAAGATGAGAAGAAGCTACGGAAGAACCGAGTACAATATACGTGGCGGAAAACATCTAAATACACTCCGTCATGTTCTGTACTATTTACTCAATCTTCGTTTTTGCCTATAGCACCACGAAATCTTTGTCGAAGATATCACTATGAAGAAGAATTAACAAGGCAAAGCGTACGTAAGTAGACCGGCAAGGCGATCTCAGGAAGAGACGCAGGGCCTTTCAACCAAACGTGTTGGGGACTGAAGGTCCCCTTTGTTTAGTCTCGTTCTTCAAACCATTTTTTGTCCACTGACCTGAAGAAATGGAAACAGTGGCCCGTTGTTTTGTCCCGCCAATATTGAGCAACCGAAATCCGAAATCCGGTAGAAGAAACAGAGAATGGGTGGCAATAAGATCGGTTCCTTTATAAATAACATGACCTTTGAAGCAGAATTGAATGTAAATGGAGGACCGTTAACGAACCATTCGTTAAGAAATATCCTTGTAAAGAAGGTGAAGTCTTCGAATCAGGCAAAAGCTGCTATCATTGGCGAAACATGTGACACAAGCGCGCGCTCACTGGTGGACTACGAAGAAGGTGGCGAAAGTAAGCATTGACAGAGATGCTATCCATCATCTGCTCTCCCGTCTGACAACAGGTTAAGAATCTCCCTGCAGTTAGTTCTAGTCTCAGCATTTAGCAAGACTATTAACTTTTCCCCAAGCCGTTCCCGGACACTCCTGCTACTCAGTTTGTTTTGTGACTGTTCTAGCCTGTTCACAGACCCTCTATTTTCTCTTTAGAGATCGTCGAGCGCGCGTATAAAAATAAAAACCGCGGGGGTAGTTATTGACCACTAGCGCAAGTGGGTAGGGGTGAGGGACTCGTTCTTGCGCTTCGCGCTTGCTCTCACGCACTCGCCGATTATCGAAAAGAAAAATTAAACAACGTCTGTGTACGGGATATGACTGTTCCGTCCTTCACCCTCCCCGGTGAGACAATGTGTCTCATCACCTTGACAACCACTGACTAATCATGTCGCTTGTTGTTACTTTTAGGAATGCTTCCCCAGCGGCTAAGGTCCACTTCAGCGGCACAGGCCTTGTCAAAAACAAGAACTGAAATAAAAATGACAGCATTGTCTTTGCTTCTCACGAGTTTCTGAACTAAGGTTCTGGGATACAATCATGGCGTCATTGTTGACTGGGATTCTGTCTGTAATCGAGTAACGATTGGCGGAAACTGATGAGGATTAAGAGCTATTTTTTTTTTCTCGGTTTTGTGGTGAGGTCCTGCTTTTTATTGTTATCTCTCGTATCTTTACTTCTGTACTGTATAGTATAAACAGGTTGACTGAAAAGACGCTCTAATCGCTTAAGGTTAGTCAAGAAACGACGCAGAAACAATACTTCAAAAGGCAAATGAATTTCATAGGAGGTTAGTTTTCCTTTTTCATTTTTAACTCCTATCCAAATGCTTATATTTTGCTACCAAGAGGACTTCAAAGGAGCCTGGGTGCCCTGGGGTGATAAATTAAACAAAAGGGAATATCAAGAGGAAGAGAAGCCCGATACATTTCCTTGTCAACGATCCAGAAACAGCTACACAGGAAATTTGGCTAAAAACAAGCACGCGAACGGAAAGGACACCATAGCTGCAGTACGACAATTGTGATCTAAACAATCACCTATACATAATGCCGTGCTATGTACATTGAAGGCAGTCAGGTCGCAGATTCGGAAAAAGGTTCGGGGAGCACTTCCACTCCGTCAGTATCGCCTATTTCATTACAGATGATTCTCCATTGTTTAACTTTTCAACCTTCCGGAACACAATTCCTTTAGCGACATATCTGTGTCTGTGATCAGACAAGCAATGAGAGGAAGCGCCAGAAAAATGAGAGAGGAACTGGGACTGATTTTCAAACACAAGACCTTGTCACTGCGTGGAATAAACAACGAATTTTAAGTTTTATATTGCATTTTGCACCCCTTTTAGGTTATTTTGTAGCCAGCCTACAAGAGCAGACGCCGTTCCAAGATTTTCCTCCATTAGCCCATAAAAGTGACTGCTCTTGTAGCCTATCAGAGGCGTCACTACAGTTTTTCCAGTGGTACCAGTGTGTAGGTTTTCAAATCAGTTCTCCCAAATCGTTTCCATTCATGTGACCAGATTGATTTTTTTGCATTTTCTTGTTAGTATTACCAAGAAATTCCTCTCTTGTTATTACGGGTTGCACGTGTGCCAAAATCAGAGAATCCACTGCAATGTATCAGCCAGAAAGTAAAGCGGAGTTACGTGGCCAGTTCCACCATTTTATCTCTTAATTGCCTAATTTGCACTTCCTTTGCTTTATTCTATTTTGTTTCGTTCTTATTTATCTTCGATATCTCAGTTATGCACGTGGGTAGCGGCGTAAAGTTAGTAACACCACTGTCTATTGTACAACAATTTTAGTTCTTCAAGATTTTCTCTCCCACGAACTACAAACAACAGGGTCGATTATTATTTTTTTTTACCTTCCCTCCTGGGCTCTCTTGCAGTTTCTTTCGTTCTCCCAAAGCCCATCTCCGTAATTTCAACAAAATCTGGTTATGCGGCTCTATCTTGTAATAGTTAAAGTATAAATAAATGATATAAAGAACTAAACAAAGCTTTAAACAAACTTAACTCAAATTATCTTGTGTCACATGCTCGTCGTTCCGTTGATCATGGAATTGAAGCAACTGGAAAGTGAGTACTGTACAGGAACCAACAGATAATTTATATAGTACTATATACTAGAGAGCTCTACAAAGGTGCTAGGCGATGGCATGAGGTCAATCCCCTAAAATAAAAATGATGACGATATTATCCACAGTAGAAGGGCAAACTTTATCAAAAATCACGACAATGTTCTATTCAAAAAATGGAGAATAAGGTTCCTGAAATCATGAAATTTGGCAACGGGTTAAAAAAGGGTTTAAAAAATAGATAGAACAATATCATGCATTATATTTAGATTTTAGATTTCAAACAAAGGACTGCAAAATGAAGATGTCTGAAAGATAAAATAGCTAACCTCTTTAAGTGCTTAATAGCTAGGGGAATGATTCACACTAAAACTTTTGTTCTAGCACAGGCAGGCCAAGCTCGAACTTTTAGCGTCGGCACTGTTGCGTAACCTCTTGGAAAAATCAGAGAAGTATAAGGATTTGTATGGAAAAAATAGATTGTTTCGGTAACCAACATATATATTCAAGAAAAAGAAACAGCTTACCCTTCTCAAGTTTTAAGGTTTTTGATTGGTTAGATACCAAGAACCGTAAAAGCAATTCTCATTAAATAAAGTCATATATGTGTCATTCACTTTTTCGCACTAGCTTAAAATTCAACTTGCTTGTTTTAATAGTGAACCGAACGTTTTCCGATTGTACCGAGTCCGCCGAGTGTACACAGAGTACTCAACAATTCCTTCTCCTCATCAGCTCTGCAGTAAAAAAGAAAGTTTTTACGGCCTAGGATCCCAAAAAAAGTCGCCGAAAATCATGTCAAAGTGTCTTGTAGCAGCCTGTACATGCAATTACAGCCGCTACGCACTCAGTACACTCGGTACAGACGGTACACTCCTAAATATGACATCATTTCCTGCTAAATGTTCTATTGCTCTCTGTAACAAGCCAATAAGCCAGCCGCTTTAAAATGGTGCAAGTCAACCGACAAGCAGACAGCTGATGTGTTTAGACAAAAAAAAACTGGTCACACCTGGGCCTACACAAAATATATTTTCAACGCTGGAAAAATGTATTAGTGATTTACTTTCAATTATCAATTCCTGTAAAGGATACTCTTAATCCCTTATGACACCACACATTGGCTTCGTCAAACTTTTTCAACTGAATGCAGGCAATTGCACCTGTAAAGGCATAAAGTATAGACGTCACCAACAAAACATTTTTAATGAGCTGCATATGAAGGAAAATACTGATTCCTAGTTTTTACATTAAAATTAAATAAACTAAAATCAGATACTGAAGTTATCCAACAGATTTGAAGGGTGAATCTTATTTCTGCCCTAAAAAGAACTCAACTATAAAAATATTAGTGAGAGATCTCTGCGTTAAAGTGTGTTATTTACGCCATGTTCACACTATACCGAATGGCTTTTCCTGGCGCCACGAAAAGCCACCCGGTATAGTGTCAACATCTATCCGATATGTGACTCTATACTCTTCAGATCGGCGCGGCGCAGCTTCGCTCCGTCGCATAAATCACGCCCCCTTACCCATTTTTGTGTATGAACAGAAGCCCTCTGTTAAGCCGTCACCGACATAAAGAGGTTCTGTTTAAATAGAGGCTCAATTGTGAGAATGTGTAATTTACATGTTTCATCCACGTAGTTCATGAGACTACAAATTTTGAAACGTTTTGCTTGTTGGGATGTGAAATGTTATTGTTCTTTTTCCCCATAGGCTTCAAAAACAGCTTAATTTCCCAAAGCATGAAAAGACAGGAGACATCAAACGGACGAACAGTTGTAAGTGTTAATTTGAATCCTGGTTAAGTTCTGTACAGTACAGCCGAATGTGTCTGGTCGTATAATGTGGTGCTTGTAAGACGGGTTTCTAAATTAATTTTACAATAACTGGGTGATTTCTCAGTCGCTGATTGGTCGAGAGCTATGGTCAATAATTAAATTTTACAATAACTTTGCAATGTCTCACACGCTGATTGGTCCAGAGCTGTGGTCAATAATTTAATTTTACCGGAACTGGGAGATTTCTCACGCACTGATTGGTCGAGAGCTATGGTCAATAAGAGTGCAGACCATAGAAGTGACATTATGGTGACACCATTTTTTTTTCTTTCTTGAGCCCACGATTTTCCAATAAACTTTAAAGGTAATGGACATCAACCACTGTCAATGTCAATGCTTTTTTAAAAAACAAATCAACACAACAATATTCCATGGTCTTTGCCCTTATCGACCATAAAAATGATGTCAGAATGTTCCAAACTTGGCAGTGAGACCATTGGTGTTTGACTTGAGTTTTGAACATTTTGACGTCTTTTCTATGGTTGGTAAGAGAGCAGACCATTGAAAATTGTTGTCGATTGGTTAAGTAACTAATGATTTTTTTAAATACAAAATACAATTTAAATAATAACGAACAGTAATAGTTTACAGTCAACTTTCTCCAACTTATCTAAAATGTCATTTCTAAAATGAACACCTAGAGTTGTTCCCTGCAGTTGATTGGCGCAAAAGCTATCCAGTTAAGAAATGGTAAACGTGCAGCGTGCAACCATGGAGTTATGGATGCACGCGGGAGGTTGCTAAGCACGAAAGAAGCGTAAGAGTCGCACGAGGCGATAGCCGAGTGCGACTCTAGCTTCTTGAGTGCTTAGCAAACCTCCCAAGTGCATCCATAACTCCATGGTTGCACAGCTGCAACGTTTACCATTTCTTTTATAACATAATCAAAAGAGAAAAACATTGTTTTCCATTTGCCTTCAGTTGAGTCATCGGTCGGAGTTCATGTATGCTGCCATCTGCCCGCGCGAAAACAAATCATGTTCTGTGTTTTTCAAAAACTTGCCTTTGAGTTTTTCTTTCGCTGAATCAGCCGTTCTCCGTCTTCAGGTAGATTGCAAAACGTTTTTTGTTTTTATTGTGAATGGCATCTGTCTACTTGCTCTTAATATTAGGGTAAAAACTTTGAGGGAAAACTATATCTGCAACTATAAACACCAACTAAAAAGACTCTAAAAAATAAGCTAAAACTAAATAAATGAAATAATTATCAAGCTTATTTATGTGACAATTTTTGAAATAAACGTAAAGTAGAAATGAGAAAATTTGACAGTAATTCCTTTAGAATAACAGGTAACACTAATTTTAAAAAGAAATTAACTAGCTTTGTATCGAAATCTGTCTGGGGAAATCCAGCTATGAAAGTCAACTGAAATTCGCCGACACACAGGCGGCGCTGAAGCTGTTATTTTTCGACTGTTCCCTGAACGACTGTTATGAATGAACACTGAGGAACAAAATAATACACACAGAAGTTATTTTTTGAAAAATTTATTTGAAAACCCAAATGTTTCTGTACTCAAATGAAATTCGCTTATTCCAGCGTTATGTGCCCGTTTAAACTCAACTAAAATTGTTAATCGATGCGATGAAAACTTCACAACAAAGCTGTCTCGAATTTGAGCGTGTTTCCTAAAATATTTGCTTGAATTTAGCATCAGCTTGACCAAAAAGTCAATAACACAATGGTAACTGATAAATTTACATTTCAAACAGACTTTCTCTTCTATAAAAAAAGACACAAAATGTACCTTAAATCTTCGCTCGCTCGATTTTCCTCCAGCCGATTCTAGCCGCGAGGAAAACAGTGATTAATTCATCCAGGGCAAATTTGTCGCTTGATCTTTTGTCTTTTTTCCTTCAAAACGACAGCTTAGTATTTTCTTCACCTTCCACTTTTCATCTGTGCATTTCATCGGTGTATTTTACCGTCAGGAGAGGAGATTTGTTGAATTTGTCTAAATTTTACCGCGCTAGCTCAGTTTCTTAGCGTGCACCCACGGGCAAATGGTAGTGGCTAACTGACCAATCAGGGCGCGCGATTTACTTTTGTTATGTTATAACATAGTTTGAACATAGCATTAGTGATAGCAGACATGGACAAAATTGCTCATCAAAAATAGGCGGATAATTAAGCCAACAAAAATGGAGTTTTACAAGTTTAATATGATCATAGCGGATAGAGAAGAAGGAATTGATGTTTACTGCCAAAAATCGGTCATTAAAATATAACAGCTGAAAGGCATAAAAAAGGCGGCATTCTTATCTTGAGCAATCTTAAGTACAACAGAGGAGAAGACAAGCTGACTTGAATGTATGTGTAAGATGTACTTATAAGGACGGTACAGTGTCCAAAACTGCTCAGTGTCGATAGGGTCAGGTGAAAATTGTCTCTTAATATGCGAACTGAATAGGACTGAGAAAGTAAGGAAGAAAATTGTTGTGGCAATCGGAAAAAAACTAACAATGGTAAAATTCCAAGGCCTATTGGATCTAAAAGAGAAAAGCTCTTAGAATTATTTAGGCGAAACATAAAACGAATAAGTCTAAAACAGAGCGACTTCATTCATGAAAAAAAAAAAGACACAAGGATAATATTGTCGGTGGCCCACGATGCATCAAGAATAGATCTAGAAAGAGGAAGCGCGAAGAGGAAGAAAAGAAAGCCACCAAAAAAGGTATTAACGACGCTATAAACTACTCAGTATCTTAGTCAATATATTACAGGCTGGAAACTTGCATGGCATATAGACATAGAGTGTTTCCAGAATGTGGTCAAAGATAGAAATGAGGTTCAAAAAGATAATACACCAATACCGCGACTACCACTGAGCTTGGACTTTCACAGATAGGGTAAGGGTGGGGTAGGAGTAAGTGATGGTTAGTTTATTTTAGGGGGGAGGGGGCAAGAGGGTTGGTTTAATTCGGGGGAAGCGAAGCATGCAATCGACAAAAAAAAATCACCATAAAGTGATGCTTAAATCACACAAGCAACTCGCTTAAACATATTCATTTTTTTAGATGTGTTTAAAAGCAGACCACATCACAGCGTAAAAATGTTATCCAGGCCAGCCCACATGGGTTCAAGGTTTGCATCAGTTGCTTTCTCGATCCGTGTCAGTACACAAAACTTTAACTCTTACCGATTACAATAGCGTTTTGAAGATGTGGTTGTAATTCAATGGCAACTTTTGCATCATTCAGTGCTTCAGAGTAATTGCCTATTAAAATAAAATACAGAACACACTAAGTACAAGCTCAGATAGGTTTAACAGAGCAAGGGGAAAGGAAACAATTAGCCTACACGTTTACTTAACAACTACTAACTACTTCGAAAGTACATGTACTATTTAATGATGCTAATCAGTTCAATAGACCAAAAAGTGAGATTTTATTAAAGCTAATATATAACAACTCTTACCCAAATTAAAATGTGCTGCCGCCCTGTTGCTGTGCAGTTTGCCGTTAAGATCTTTATCTTTGCAGTTCACTTTAATTCCTTGAGTGTAGTGGTGAATGGCGCTGTTAAAATTATTCTTGTTGATTTCATTGTAACCCTCTTTCATATAAACCACTGCAACTGCTACAACAAAGCATTCCAAACTTTTGAAATTTCTTACCTTAATTGCTGTTTTAAATTTCTATAACTGCTACAATGAACCAAATTAGAACACCGCAATTTAAGTTAAATACAACTGCGTTGAGTCAAGGGTTTGACTAATAAGAATACTTACAACTGCACTGACAGGGGTATTTAACAATTATTCCACGAGGGCGCGTTGGATATGAGATGATAGATAGCCAACGAGGCGCGTAGCGCCGAGTTGGCTATAATCATCTCATATCCAACAAGCGCGAGTGGAATAATTGTTTTATTAAAAACGCCCACAAAGTCTCGTTGAGAATCTCCCCGACTAGAACAAACCGGAAAAGACAAGAGACTTCCGCTATTCACATGTCACACGTCTATCAAAACTGTCAACGCGCGAACGGACTCGCCTGGACTGCATGAATGAAAAATCAAAACATTGTAGCGGTGAACATTAGTTTTTTAAAAACTCATCGGGATTGTAGGATTTTACACAGCAGAACAGCTAAAAAAACCTGGCAGATAATGTGAAGGAAAAGAATGTTTAAGTGACAGCCGTCGAAATTACTGTGAATTTGGATTTTTGGTGCAGTTATAAACTATTACCTCGGTCGCTTGTTATGAAGTTGTTTGAAGCCACAAGCTGGTTTTGCTGAACGAGAAAAGAAGCTATACTGCCGCCTCGATTGCTCTAGTGAATGGCTGCATAGCCTGTATTTGTAGCTGGTTACTTGTGATTTATATTCTTGATGTCGGATAAACAAGCCGCAGTTATGTATCGGCGAGTGACTCGATCGGCGAATGGCTTCGCGATCATGAAGAAACAACACTTATCTTCTTTCCTAGCTGGTCAAGGTACTTTAGTTCCATGCTTTTTTTTACACTTTCAAACAAGCTCTTGTGGCCTTTTTTTTTTTTTTGTATTTTTTCTTCCGATGGAGTTGCATTTCTAGTATTCTAAGAAATTAATTAAAACGATTTGCTTCGGGTGCCGTTCTATCCTTCGCGAAAAAAATTCTCAGCTAGCTTACAATTTTAAACTGACGCATATACCGACCATATAAGGAGAGCATGGTATAATAGCTCATATACCATAACGGATAAGCCAATCAAAATGATAGAACTGCATTATCCAATGATGCAGTTTTTAATAAAAAGGTTTATACTAGGTTGGATACCAATAACATTTTCTTCGTCGCTGATATTTTATTATACAAACTAAATAGTGTTTTAATTTCTCACCTCTTAAATTCTCATCATCAAATTGAAGAGTTTCCTCAGCAGATGATATGACGTCACCTTCTATTGTAGCTATGTTTGCACTTCTTTCCATGGCGGAATGCTTTAAGATTTTAAAATATCATTAGGTTATTCTGATGTTTGCAGGCAATTCATATTTATAGCACAGATACTATTAATCCTGCAGATTTCTACCACATCAAATTCAAATTAGCTTCTCGTTATAATAATAATAATAATAATAATAATAATAATAATAATTATTATTATTATTATTATAATAATAACTATAATAATTATAATAATAATAATGATAATGATCGTTTATTCAACCTTTTTGCAGCATAAACTGAATTACAAGACAAGGCCGGTCATTAATTACATACAAATACTTCGGAATTATGACACGTAAATATAACTGTTAATGTTAAGACATATCATATTTCGGTATTTTAAACGTGATTCTGGTATGTGATGGTGCAAAAATTCCAAATCTGTTAGTTCTTGAGGAGGCAGGCACAGAAACAGTTTCTCCTGTTCTAAGGGCATACGGTCTTCTGTGTACAACTCGCGGCACAAAGTTTCGTACCAGGTTGGAAGAAGAGTAACTTCGCTTGAGAAATGTTATGCACGCATCCACCCTCCTCTGGCGCAGCAGAATAGATCTTTTTACCGATACGGCGGCCATATTGAATTAATTCGATTTAAGGAGTATTATATGTTGCCCAGGGGGCATGAGCACATTTCGTTTGTATTTTCGAGCGCTTTTCGGAACATTTTTTCTTAAAGTTTTCTTAGAATAAGATTGTAATGGGAAAAAAGATCCTTGTGCCGTGTTTGAATGTAACAATGATCGCCTTTTTCCCGAGAAATATACGGTGAAAGACCATATTTCTAATACTAAACTAGAAAAAGGCGATCATTATTACATCCAAAGACGACACAAGGATCTTTTTTCCCATTACAATCTTATTCTAAGAAAACTTTAGGAAAAAATGTCCCGAAAAGCGCTCGAAAATACAAACAAAATGTGCTCATGCCCCCCTGGGCATCCTATAATACTCTTTAAATTGAATTAATTCAATATGGCTGCCGTATCGGTAAAAAGGTCTATTAAGCCTGATTTCTTGAGCACGTTCTCATAGCACAGAGAAGGAAAAATAATTTTTAGCGCCCTCTTTTGTATTGATTCAATTTGATCACTTAGGTATTGCGTGAGGTCAGCCCAAGCGGGACTCGCATACTCTAACACAGACCTGATGACACTACAATAAACAAGAATAAGCTGCCTATCAGTTAGTCCGCACTTCTTAAGGGCACGTATTGCATATAACCGCTTGCTCCCTCTCTTTACCATATGGGTGACATGCTCCTTCAAATCCATGTTAAGTTATCCGACAAGTGAACCCGTAACAGCTTGTATGAGCTTGCTCGCACATATATATGTCTAATTGCACATTTGTGCTAAAAGCATAGGTTAAGTAACTTGATACCGTAGAATTCCGAAAATAAGCCCCGGGGCTTATATTTTTCCAAGGCCCTATTTGAACAATGCAGAGTTTTTGAGCAGGTTAAGCTCTAATACCTGTGAATTTGATAAGAGGAAAATGCGCTTTCATTTAAGGAAAAGTGTTGTTACCTTCGCAAAAAAAATTATTAAGGTTAAGGGAACATTCATCGCATAAGAACTTTGGTTCCAGCAAACATTTGTTTCGATTTGTTTCAAGAAAACGAAATAGTATAATATGGAAGCTGGTTTTTAAGGGAAAGATTAACCCCGGGTAGCCAAAACAATGCGTATGTAAAAAATATATTGTAAGAGTATATGGAGTGATAGAAATTTCCCATGCAGAGCATTATTCAAGCAACTCAGTCAGAAGGTTAACATGTAGAAAATTGAAGTGTTACACAACGCTCATCCGAAGAGAAACACGGGTTCCGCAAAAAAAGGTGAGCCATCAGAAGCTAAGTCAGGCACAAGTACTTTCGCACCTTTATTGACCACTACAATTATTTTCAAGACGTATAGGATCCCATGATCGTTATAGAAAAAGAGGTCTTCATTTGCCAATGGACGAAAACAAACTTGTCAAGGTTCAGAAGAAATGAGGGGAGGGAATATAAACGCCTTTAGACCACATGAAAGAGCGATTAATCTACTTATTCATCTTACAGAAAATGAAGGGCTGCAGCAGAAAATACACACTGAACACCCAGATGCACTGAACTAAATCTGTGTGACGAGTGCCAAGCGTAAATTGTTGTATTTGTCATTAAGATTAGGGTTACGTAATGTGTCAACGCGAATATTTATAATAAGCAGGATATTTAAGTTACTGCTTGTCTTATTAAAGAGAGCTTATTTCCCTCGTATCACTGTCTCTCACAAGTGTTTCATGGTGTCAGGAATATTGTAGCGAACCTACGTATTTTACTTTTTTACTTGCTATGCCGGGAGGCGAAGGGGCCGGTGCATTGCCGAATTCGTCCGCAGATACGTCGAATGTTAGAGGTGCTTTGTTTGCCTCACCGCCGCCTCCACCGCTTCATATTCATGATTCGAATGCAGCAGACAACAAAAAAGTGGAAGGAGTTTGAGCAAGCTTGAAAGAATTACTCGATTGCCATAAAGTTGCAACAGGAACCCGAAGCCGTACAAGTTGCAACATTGCTTACCGTAGTCGGAGCTGAAGCGCGGAACGTTTTCGCTACGTTTACGGATTGGGCGAGCGACACCGACCAAAACAAGATTCAGCCTGTGGTACAAAAGTTTGCAGCGTACTGTCAGCCACTTAAAAATGTGCCTTTTGAAAGATATATATATAAGTTCTATTCTAGAATGCAAAAATCGCGAGAGTCTTACGATTACTATCCGACAGCTCTTCGACCGTTAGCGGAAAGGTGCGAGTTCGAATCGATTACTCCCAATCAGATTTTACGTGACAAGGTCGTGTTTGGAATTCGCGATTCAAAGGTTCGTGAAAAGAATTTGTCGTTGGAGAAAACTGATGAGATTTGTCTTTCTCACGAGACCATGGTACAGCAGATGAAGGTTGTCGGCGATTCCGGTTTAAGCGTTGCAGATGCCGGAAACGTGAATGCTGTGTCTAAAACACCTAAAAGAGGGAAACGTAGGCGCAATCGTGGCTCGAGAAATGCTAACACACGGGGAAATAGTTTGCCCACTACTCGCACGCATCCTCTGTATTGTTTCGAAGATGAGCTTTCGGACGAAATTTTTGGAGTGGAAGAAATTTCTGCTGTAACGTTGGATGATTCTAAACTGGCAACGTTGAAGTTGGAATCTGAAAATTATCTTCGTTTTCACCCCGATATCGGAGCTCAGTGCAATGTTGTCCCTTTGCATCTATACAAGAAAGCCACTAAGGATGTTGATTTGTGCAATGTGACCCCTGTCAATACGGCGATCATTTCGTATGGAGGTACTTCAATTCCTATCCTCGGGAAAGCTCGTTTGCGTGTATGGCGTGGAGATTTCAGATGCCTGCTTGACTGCAATTTGGTTGACAGCAAGAAAGTCAGACCTATTCTTGGCAGGAAAGCGTGCCTGGGAATGAACATTATCCAGTATCTAGACAACGACCAGTTAAACCGTCCGCAGGAGTCTGATGGTGAAGTTTATACACATGATGTTCGGGCCAGTTCCCCGGTGTCCGCTGACCACCTGATTAAGAGCTTTCCTCGTGTCTTCGCTGATGGCGTGGGTGCACTTGCGGGCAAATATCACTTGGTGCTGGATGAGTCGGCTAGGCCAGTTCAACATCCTCCCCGCAGAGTTCCAGTTGCGATCCGCGAACGTCTTAGAGAGACCCTGGAAGATTTAGAGAAGCGTGAAATTATTGCTCGAGTCACAACGCCCACCCCTTGGATCAGCTCGATGGTTGTCGTACCAAAGAAGAATTGCAAATTACGCATATGTTTGGATCCGATGGATCTTCATCGTGCTTTGCAGCGGGAAAACTATCCTATGCCTACAATTGAAGAAGTAGCTTCCCGTCTTCACGGAGCTAAAGTTTTCACGTCACTTGATGTCTCCAACGGGTTCTGGCACGTTGTTCTTGATGAGGAGTCTTCGTTTTGTACTACGTTTAATACACCGTTTGGGAGACACCACTGGAAAAGGAGGCCGTTCGGGATCAGATCTGCACCTGAGGTGTTTCAGCGTAAAACGAGGTGTTGAGTTCATCGCGGATGATTTTGTTGTTGTCGGTTATGGTGAATCGTGGCAGTCTGAAATCAAGGACCATGACAGGAATCTTCTATCGTTTCTTCAGAGATGTGATGAGCGCGGAGTTCATTTGAACAGCGACAAGTTACAGCTTAGAATGAAAGAAGTCCATTTTATTGGTCATGTGGCTACCGGTGAAGGTCTTCTCGCAGATCCATGTAAAGTTCGGGCAATTCGCGAGATGCCCTCGGCGGAAAATGTAGCTGGCGTGCAGCGAATCCTTTTTTTGTCTCAGTACCTTAGTAAGTTTCTGCCGCGTTTGTCCGATATTACAAAGCCACTGAGAGTCCTCACCCGCCAAGATGCTGAGTGGATCTGGGACGAGCCGCAACAGAGTGCGTTTGAGCGCCTCAAGCAAGCAGTTTCCGCTACGCCTGTGCTTCGTTATTACAATCTGAAAGAAGATGTTACCATTCAATGTGACGCATCTCAGCGTGGCCTTGGTTCGGCGTTACTACAAGGTGGGCAGCCTGTGGCATATGCTTCGCGCGCGTTGACTGACACGGAAGTAAATTACGCCCAGATAGAGAAGGAGTTGTTGGCGATTTTCTTCGCGTGTGAGAAGTTTGAAGCGTACAATTATGGCCGTGATTGTGTTCGAGGGCAGACAGATCACAAGCCGCTCGAGTCCATTTTCCGGAAAGAACTTTGTACAACCTCTAAGCGTCTGCAGAGGACGCTGCTCAGGCCGCAAAAGTACAGTCTGGATGTCACTTACCTGAAAGGAGAGAAGATTTGGTTGCGGACACTTTAAGCCGTGCCTATTTGCCTGGAGTCAATTTCCGTATTTTTGTTCGGGAGATGGAAGAGGTTGACCACAGAGCTAACTTACCTGTAAGTGACGAGCGTTGGCAACAGTTGACCCATGTTTGGGCTGATGATCCAGTCCTGAAGCAGTTGCGCACTGTCATTCAATGTGCCTGGCCTGAGAGAAAGTTGGACGTTCCTATGTGTCTTCGACCCTATTTTGATCTGCGTGATGAGCTGGTTGTTCAAGGTAACTTAATTTTAGCCTGCGTAGCAGGCGCTTGGAAGTAGTGGGTACACGAAAAAAAGGGCGCACGAGAAGGAGACACGCAAGGGGAGAGGGAGCGCCTGCCCAGAAGGCCCCCGAAAATAGTTTCCCGCCCCCAATCTCATCACCTGGCAGCCGTTGCGTGATCTGTCAAAAGTTTTGACAGAAAACGAGTGACCTTGCACAAACAAAGCGTGCCGCCAAAAAGCGTTGTACATTTTATCCTCGGTCTAAATATATCTGTTATAAAGATCAGCTGGGTTATCTGATTATAGAGCGGTGGAGCAATAAACTGATGGTTAACACACAGCTTTAGATCGTTTTTAACCACGGGCACAATAAATTGGAAATAACAAAGTCAAAACTGGATATCTTTTAAAGAATGCATGCTGGGTATTATAAAATACTAAAAATATTGCTCTCTAAGCGTACTTAGCCCCAACTGTACAGACACCAACGATCACAGCGTACGTGGAAAATGACCATTGCTTTTACTGCGCTGAGTGGCAGCCGTTTTTGGAGCAGACATGTCTTACTAAGCGGACCTAAACTTCAGAACACAAACTGTACGTACCGACACGTTTTCTACTGCAGTAACGAGACATAAACAACAGACCTCAGATCAGGTCGCCTCCGAACGGCGATTAATACAAAGTGAAACGTTCTTCCAAATTCATGACCCTGGTAGGTGTTTCATTTCATCAATTATGTCCAAGTTTTGATGGTATGCGTTCCATCGACGACACAAGCCGCTAAGTTCTCCTGAGCAAAGAATATTTCCTCTGATCTTCATTGCAACGATTCGACAAATCTTTTGTCTCTCGCCACTCCTGCTAATGCGTATCTGATATCAATTCTTTCCATCGTGAATACCGTTTGATCACTCCAACTTTTCTTTGAGATTACAGCCACATAGTCCCATTAAACCTGATTGAAGTGACCTCCGAGACCTGAACTTCGATTGTATACAATTTAATGGTTTCAGGAGCTAGTGGTGTAATATAAGATCTTCACTACGTTGTCCATGTACTATTGATAGACGGTTTTCTCTCCCCGCACGATAAATTTTTCCCTGGGGAGCCTCTCGACCAATTGGAAATATCCGCACTCACAGAATGCGAGTAGAAACGATTTTCGGGGGCCTTACGTGCAGGCGCTCCCTCACCCCTCGCGTGTCTCCCTCGCGCGGACCCTTTTTCTCTTTCACCCACTGCTTCCAGGCGCCTGCTACGCAGGCTAGCTTCCCCTGGGCTAAGGTTCACTTCAACGGCATAAGTCTTGTCAGAAACGAGAACTGAAACAAAATGAAAGCATTGTCTTTGCTTCTCACGAATTTTTGGACGTAGGTTCAATCATAGCGTCATTGTTGACTGGGATTCTATTGTAATCGAGTAACTATTGGGGGAAACTGATGAGGATAAGAGCTATTTTTCCCTCGGTTTTGTGGTGAGGTTCTGATTTTCAGTGTTATCTCTTGTGTTTATATTATACAGTACAGAAGTAAACATAGGTTGACTGAAAAGACGCTCTAATCGCTTAAACTAAAAGGTAGTCAAGAAACGACGGAGAAGAACACTTCAAAAGGCAAATGAATTCCATAGAAGGCTAGTTTTCTTTTTGTTTTCCTTTTAACTCCTCTCCAAATGCTTATATTTTGCTACCAAGAGGACTTCAAAGGAGCCAGGGTGCCCTGTGGTGATACATTAAACAGAAGGGAATATTCTGAGGAAGAGCAGCCTAATACATTTCCTTGTCAATGATCCAGATGTAGGTATACCGGAAATTTTCCTAACAACAAGCACGCAAACGGAAAGGACACCATAGCTGCAGTACGACAATTGTGATGTACACAATCACCTACACATAACGCCGTGCTGTGTATATCGAGGGCACCCAGTTCGCAGACTCGGAAAAAAGTTCCGGGAGCACTTCCACTCAGTGGAAGGTTAGCACGACTATTGCCTATTTCAGATAATCTTTAGATGATTCTCTGTTGCTTAACATTTCAACCTTCCGGATCACAGTTCCACTAGCGACATATCTGTGCCTGTGATCGGACAAACAGCGAGAGGAAGCGCAAGAAAAAAAAAAGACAGGGAATATAGGCATTGATTTTCGCACCCAAGGCCTTTTACCACGTAGAATAAACAATGAATTAAAGTTATAATTTGCATTTTGCACTCTTTTCCAGCTATCTTGTAGCCAGCCTGCAAGAGCAGACGCCTATCCAAGATTTCCCTCCAAGTCACTGCTCTTGTAACCTATCAGAGGAGTTACTAGGCTTTTTTCCAGTGGCACCGGCGGAAATCAACTCTACCCTGCGCCGTCTCTTAAATCGTTTCCATGCAGGTGAACTGATCAAATTTTTCGGCGTCCTCCTGTTAGTATTGCCAAAAGAATCCTGTCTTGGCATTACGGATTCCGCGTGTGCCAAAAATCGGAGAAGCCACTGCCCCATGCATTATCAGTCAAAACAAAAGCGGAGTAACCTTGGGCAGTTCCACAATTTTTAATTTTTAATCTAACTAATGTGCATTTCCTTTGCTTTATTCCTATTTTGTTTTGTTCTTATTATCTTCGATATTTCGGTTACGCATGTGCGTATTGGAGTACAGGTAGCCACCCCTGCTTATTGTATAGATCAATTTTAGCTCCTTGAGATTAGCCTTAAACGAACCACAAACAATGGGGTTTGATAATTTTGTTTTTCACCTTGTCTCCCTGGCTCTCTTGCAGTTTCCTTAGTTCTCCCATAGCCCTTCTTCGTAATTCCAACAACTTCTGGTTATCTGGCTCTATCTTTAATTAGTTAAAGTGTTTTAAAATAATTTGTATAAATAGGCAAACAAATTATTATTTGATACAAATTATCTTGAGTCACATGACCTTTCGTTGCTGATAGAAACGAAGCTACTGTACATACTATGCTCGTACGTACTTGGATTCAACATTATGACTTCGTGAGAGTAGAAGAGCATTAATCCCCAAAACACGTGGTTTGCCAACATTTTTCCTGTTTACATGCTTAGAGGCCATTCGACAATCTTAAGCAAGTGCACCCCGGGATGGCGGGGTTGTAAGATTGCATGTAAACAAGGGTTATTTTTTTTACCCCACCTTGGCGGGTTACCTTACCTACCTGGGGTCCCCCACCTCCGTGTAAACACGCCCTTAGTCGGTGAACTCAGTATACAAGGTTCAAGAAATGTTCTATTATTTCCCTAAACAGCCAACCAGAGAGAGTCTGGTCACATTTAGCCTGCGAGCAAGCTCTCCGGGGCGGGCGGGAAAAAAAAAGGAGAACTTGCAACTACGTCTTTGAAATTTGAATTCCATCCCCAATTCCCCTGTGACTCCCCGTTGACTGAGCTGTCAGATTTCCACCAATCAGCGCGAAGCCGAAACGAGCGCGAATGTAAACAAACATTGAAAAACACGTGCCAAGGGTAATGACGTCAATATAATGTCATCTCCGCCAATCACAATTTCGCATCGACTTTTTTGATGCAGATATTCAAATTCCAGAGACGTTGTTGCAAGCTCTCCTTCCTTTTCCCACCCCGCCGCCAGATTGTCCAGGAGAGCTTCCTCGGATGCTGGGTCACACCTGGGGCTTCCAAAAAAGAAGAAACAAACAAACAAACAAATTCAACGCTGAAAGAAAGTTAAATGGTGACTAACTTTTAAATATTTTAAAATTCTTGCAAAGGATACTGCTAATCCCTTATCACACCACGCAATGGCTTCGTTAAACTTTTTCAACTGAATGCAGGCACTTGCCCCTGTAACGGTATAAAGCACAGACGTAAGCTTTTAATGGACAAAAGTATACAATTACAACCATCGGAAATAAGTGTCAAAAAGTTATCCAACTGATTTGAAGGATGAATTTGTTTCGAGTTATTTTTGCAAATTGTTTTTGTCCTTGATGTCCACCCTAAGCAAGAATTAAACTACAGATAAAAGTAAATAAAAGAACTCTGAGTTAGAAGATCACCAGGGTGTGGTTTAGTGATGGTAGAGATGAACAGAGGTAGAATTGGCTAACATTTTCAAGTTTTGTCATTGTACGTCGAAAAGTTCGAAATTCTACGCCTCAATGTTTAAGAATCAACTGTTTTATACTTATCCATTATTAATTGACAGACTTGTAGCTCACGCTCACATTATTCGGTTCAAACCCACATGGGTTCAAGGCTTGCATCAGTGGCTTTCCCGATTCGTATAAGTACAGAAAACTTTTACCCTTACCTCTCACAAAAGCTTTAGAAAAAGATGGTTGTAGTTGAATGGTAACTTTTGCATCATTCACTGTTTCGTAGTAATTACCTGTTAAAATAGATCGCAGAACAAACTATGTAACAGCCTGCATAGATATAACAGAACAAGGGGAGAAGACTAGCCAACACGGCCAGCGCCACTTTAATAGAAAAAGGTAAATAAAAGGTGAATACCTCTTAGTAGTCGAGATTGAGTTACGGTCCGTACTGTAAATATCGGACAGAGTTTTTCTCCATCTAATTATAGCTACAATCCTCGTCAAAAATCTTGAAACACTTGTGTGCGTTTCCCCTTCTCCAATGCTGATTTGGGTATTACAGTGGTCTCAGTGCTTCAAAATACGCGTGACTCAACATTGGGGAGGGAAAGGGTACATTACTGTGAGAACAAAAGTGTGAGGAGTAAATCTCACGAATTTTCTAGAAAATTGAAGAGAAGCGGTGTCTGTTTCAACGATTTGTGACGAGTATTGTCTTTGCGTCTGAAGGGCGTGGACAGGTAACGTAAACGTACTATGAAGAGTAACTATTGTCGCCTGCAGTGTTTACGTGATGAGTGTTCTTTTTTTTTTTTTGACTGCTCTACGATGTAGAAGAAGCAGTTATATAAAGAAGCTGTGCATATGCTATACATGAGTATAGACGATTTTAAGGTACTTTTATGCTAAAACACTTAAGTGGTACGGGTCTGCCTATTAGCAAATGGTGATGTTGTTTAAAGGTATAATCAATAGCGCTATTCCAGCACGTACGCATTATTTATGTCTGGTTAAAGGCCTATCTGTTCAGACAGTTGTCAGCATTTACAAAAATTTGTGCTGCGAGTGTTTATAGAATTGCACATGAGAAAACTTATAAGAGGCGTACTTCCGAGGAGACGCGTAAAAGAGGTCGCCATAACAGGCTAAGTGACCGCGACAAAATACGACTGATACTATGCATTTCAGTTTTGAGGAAAAGAGAGGGGAACTTTACCTGTTAAGCAGTTACGGAAGAAGCCAGAATTAAAAAAAAGGACGTATCTGTAAGAACAGTATCTCGTTTTTTCAATTCACAAAATTACTACTATTTGCAGACTTGCAAAAAGGGGCCCATGACAGCGGAAGACCACATCAAAAAGTTAAGTTTGCAAAGTACACGAAAGCGAACTACTGCCAGGAAATTTGGACAGAAGGAACTGCCTTTTATCTAGATGGAACAGGATTTACCTACAAAAGAAATCCACTAGATCAGGCTCGTACACCAAAAGCTCGTGTCTGGAGAAAGAAATCCGAGGGTTTGGCTCCGGGATGCATAGCAAAGGGCTACAAAGAGGGGACTGGGGGCAAAGTATTACGACTGATGGTGGCAATTTCTTACCATAAAGGAGTTACTGCTGTGAACCATACGAGAAGATGAATGTACGTTACTTCGCTGCGTTTATAGATAACCATTTTGGTTGCCTATTCGCAGCTGCTGACAAAGGATGTACCCGAACGTTTTTACAAGATGGGGAGCCCTCTCAAAATTCAGCTTTAGCGCGGGCAGTAATGCAACGCACGAATAGTACATTAATCAAACTGTGCCCGAGATCTCCGGATCTTGCAGTCATTGAAAATGTGTTTCCCATAGTGAGTAGGATGTTACAAAGACAAGCATTGCAGCAACAACTACGCCGAGAAACATTTGAACAGTTTAAGAATCGTCTTATCCGTACATTTCACCTTACACCTGTTGAAACTGTGAACAATTTAATACGCTCTATGCCGAAACGAATTGATATGTTGATTAGAGATCACGGGAAGCGTAGAAAATATTAAAGAAATACCACTAAATGCATTCTGTAGATAACTGCGTGAAATTTCTTCTCGCTAAATGTAAACTTTCAGAGAGAAATACCTATCGCACTATTCGCTAAAAATAAGGGGGGAGGGGAGGGATGGTATTGCATATTTCAAATTGGAGGGGGCGAAAATTGCTCAGATGGCCATGAAGACGGCTTTTAGTGATTCTTACATAGCAGAATGTGTTTTTTTTTTTTGCGGCCATTTCATTAAATTGATTCGCTATTCATTGTGACGTGATAACTGTTTGAGCTACTGAGAGAGAATAGTGAAATACATTGCCACTTAGTCGTTATCTCAAATAACTACACAAAGGTGTCAAATGAAGACGAAACCTTTTCCTTTTTTCGCTCTGATCTTAGCAGTTCTAAGTACAAAAATAAGCTAACTTTGTAGAAAATTACATTATTAAATGAGATCATTTGTTGTAACGACCTGTCGACCTTCTTAGCGCTAAAACGCAACGATTCACCACTGTGTTCTAAAGTAAAGTAATTTTAGTACCATAGACTTTAAGAACTATCGGTTCACCATGGTGAAGCCCTTCAAATAGCCTCATTGAATAGCTTAATGAAGAAAATTATTCCTAAAGTGTATGTTCCGTGATCTGTTCTATCACTTAAAACACTTGTAGATGCAGTAGCTTTTGCTTTTGGTGGCAAACACCATCGTGAATCGTCTTACACAAAGAATGTCAACAAACTCGGCGATATGTACATAAGATCAGTCATACTAATTGAATTAGTCGTCTTGCGGGAAAATAAGTGGACTACAACATTTTCCGTGCTAATTTTTTCTTTCTCATCTGTACGCGAACAAAGCAGGTATATTCCATCGATGGTCCAAAATTTCGCCTAGAACTAAAACAGTTACTCTTTCCTCTCTTCAGACTAGATACAATCCTCGTCAAAAATCTTGAAACGCTTGTTTGCGTTTCCCCTTCCCCAATGTTGATTTAGGTATTACAGTGGTCTCAGTGCTGCAAAATACGCGTTGATCAACATTAAGGAGGGAGAGGGCACATTACAGTGAGAACAAAAGTGTGAGGAGTAAATCTCAATAATTTGCTAGAAAATTCGAGAGAAGCGGTGTCTGTTTCAACGATTTGTGACGTGTATGGTAGTCTTTGCCAGGCTCTCGGTCAGTGCAGACGAGCGGAAAAGCACGCGAGAAGTGAAATAGCAAACGAGCAAAAACCAGCGGGAAGAGAGAGGAGGAGAGGGCCTGAAAGCATATTTTCAAATACCTTAATCCTCCCACTTCTTGAAAACCAGTTTCTTTGGTCAAAATGTTAAATGTCTCCCACCAGCCCCCATGCGGTCTTCGCGCAACTCTTCCGATCCGTCTTGGAGCCTTGGACAGGCTAATTTATGGCCCGCGCATGAAATCGAAAAAAACAAAAAATGAATAAAAAATCGCAGTTTAAGGTACTCATCGAGATGATGAGGGTAATAAGATGTTGACTTGTGACTGCGATAAATTTTCGATCACCGGGTAGATTCCTCTCCTAAGGTAATTAAGATTGCGATTCGGTTTCTTCGTCAGCCTCGTTCTCAATTGAAATAAACATAGTAATAATCGAAGTAAACTTCCCAGTCCTCCGCTTTTACAGACATATGATAACTTACTATAAATCGATTTTTTCGAGTCAAAAAGATCTATAGCTGCAAATGAGCATTTGAGTTTCAAAATGTGGTCCGTGCGATAGGATGTGGACCGCAAATTGAATAATCACCGGGAGAGAGCAGCTGAGCCATATAATAAAAGCTAATATAAAACAACTTCTTACCCAAATTAAAATGCGCTGTCGCTCTGTTACTGTATAGCTTGGCGTTGAGCTCTTCATCTTTGCAGTTCACTTTAATTCCTTCAGTGTAGAAGTGAATGGCGTTGTTGAAATTCTTTTTGTTGTATTCATCATTACCTTCCTTCCTGTAAACCTCTGCAATTGCTACAACGAAGAAATAAAATAATTTAAGGCATTCCAAACTTTCGAATAAATAATTGCGTAATAGTCGCGTTTCTGCGTTTAACATTTCTCGTATTTTTATCAAAAGGATTTCTTGAAACTCTACAACTGCTGCAGTGCTAAATTAAAACACAAGTAAAGTTCACGAAATTATAAATTCCTTAAATACGACAGCGTATTTTTTCCTTGGGCGTTTTATTGATGAGAATAAAATAATAATACTTGACTTGGGAGTTGCGCTAACCGTTTACATAAAACTTTAATTGAGGCCTCGTCCACACGAATCGGCCTTCCGTACACACGACACCAGTAAGTCCGCTCACTGAGACCGCACTTTTTCCCTTTGAAACCGCTCTTCATAGGGGTCCAAGGCCCCGTTTACACGAATCCGGGTTAAAAAATGTGGGGTTTCAAGAATTTCCGTATTCGTGTGCACGAGGTCTAACTAAGTGCACTTTTTCATTTCTGCGTCGTCGACATTTTGTTATAGAAAGCAAACAGCTTGTTGTTTTCTCACCTCTTAAAGTGTCATCATCAAACTGAAGTTTTTCCTCAGACGCTGTTGTGACCTCATTTTCTGTTGGAGCTTCAACAAATGGAACCGTTTCGTCAGCAGCTGATATCAAGTCATTTTCTTTTGGAGCTTCATCAAATTGAACTGTTTCCTCAGAAGCTGGTATGACGTCAATTTCTCTTGGAACTTCATCAAATCGAACTGTTTCTTCAGCAGCTGACGTGACGTCATCTTCTTTTGGAGCTTTATCAAATCGAAGTGTTTCCTCAGAAGCTGATATGACGTCAATTCCTTTTGGAGCTTCATCCAATTGAACTGTTTCCTCAGTAGCGGAACTGACGTCATTTTCTTTTAGGGCTTCATCAAATTGAACTGTTTTCTCAGCAGCTGGTGTAACGTCATCTTGTTTTGGGGCTTCATCAAACTGAAGTGTTTCCTCAGCAGCTTGTGTGACGTCATCTTCTTTTGGAGTTTCATCGCATTGAACTGTTTTCTCAGCAGCTGATGTGACGTCATTTTCATTTGGAGTTTCCTCAAATTGAACTGTTTCCTCAGAAGCTGATATAACGTCATTTTCTTTTGGAGTTTCATCAAAGTGAACTGTGTCCTCAGCAGCTGATGGGGCTTCATTTTCTCTTCGGGTTTTATCAAATTGGACTGTTTCCTTAGTAGCAGAAGTGACGTCATTTTTTTTAAAGGCTATATCAAATTGAACTGTTTCCTCAGCAGCTGGTGTGACGTCATCTTCTTTTGCAGCTTCATAAAATTGAGGTGTTTCCTCAGCAGCTTTTGTGACGTCATTCTCTTTTAGGGCTTTATCAAATTGGACTGTTTCCTCAGCAACTGATATGACGTCATTTTCTTTTCGAGCTTCATCAAATTGAAGTGTTTCCACAGCAGCTGATGTGACGTCATTTTCTTTGGGGGCTTCATCAAATTGAGGTGTTTTCTCAGCGGCTGATTTGACGTCATCTTCCTTTGGTTCTTCCCCAAACTGAACCGTTTTGTTAGCAGCTGATGTGACGTCATTCTCTTTTGGAGCCGTAATTGGACTTCTCTTCATGCCGGAATGCCTTAAAATTCATGTCATTAGGTTATTGTGATGTTTGCAGGTTATACTTTTTTATATCGAATTTCTCGTAGTCCGTTTCCCGTTTCTGCTGGTTAGGTGGTCTGTCGGGAAACGGAGTTTTCACTCCTGCAGCGCGCTATTTTTGACCGGTCAGTTTTCTGGCCGGCAGTGTGACCGGGGTGTGTCGTTAGGGATATCCAGTCAGAAAACGCTTTATCTTGTGTCGTCAGTTCTCAAGAAACTTTATCCACGCGCTTGGCTTCGAAGTGAAGGGAGCGCAGGAAATGAGCGTGCACGAGCCGATTAACGCCGACCCGTCTAAGGAAACTTGGCTTCAAAGAAATTAGAGAGAATCAAAGGATAGTGACAGAAGGGTAAGTTAGTGGTCGAGATCTCTTTACGGTTGCGTCGAAAGGCTCAGGGAAAAGCCTAACATCTCACATCGCGCCGTTTGAAAACATACAACAGCAGAAACGTGGTCCACAATAATGTTTGGGTGGACTCTTCCATTGATTTCACCAAGGGAATAAGTTGAGCAGTGAGGTTAGTTTCCTTGAACACGAGGGGCTTTCGTTTGCTGCCAAATTGATCTATAGAGTCTACGCGGTTTATTTCATTTTAGGTATTTCGAGAACGGACCTCTGAAGCCAGGGTGAAGCCCGCTGCCAGTCTCTCCTTCGACGGGGTAAATTGCTCCCTTATTCAAAGACCTTTTTAACCATGTTTAGGTGATTATGGTACAGTTATCATAAATGTTTTGAACCGAATGGGGCTTTCTTTAATCTTTGCCTAGCTTCGGGCCGATAAGGATTTCTAATTTCACGCGAGCTAGAGACTTAGCGTTGTTCCGTGAAAACACGAATTTCAGTCAGGTCATTATATCTATCTACCTCAGAGTTCAGGGTCATATTAGCACTGTTTCTTTCAGCGGGCTGTCAAACGGCTGTCAAACTGACGACACGAACCATGTTTTTGCGCCAACATTATGCAAATTAAAAAATTCAATTTTCTGCCGACGGAACAAGTCGACGTCGCTCGCTTTGCGAACGTCCCTTTCATTATTTCTCTTTAAATCAATATTTTTATCTTAGTTGCGTGTTTATAAGCACGGAATTGTAGAATGCGCTTCATGGGTCCTAAATCATCCACGACAATCTAATTCGCTTCTACACAACAAAAAAAAAAACAAACAGATGAAATGAGTAAGCATTATGAGCAATTACACTCAGACTTGCATATTTTTCATCCCCAATATTCACCAGCAGAACCAAGACTAGCGACTGTTCTGCCTCGTTCCTAGGCGTCTCAAGTGTGGAAAAAGGAAGACGCGACTGCATGAGCCACCAAAGAGTATCGCGCAATGGACCATGGGAACGTTTAGCGTGGACGCAAATGACACTGGGAAGGGTGAACAAGAAAAATAAGACGCCTCGCAGATTTGGTTCGATTTCTGTCCAGAGGACTCCGATTTCTGGATTTGGGCCGTCAATTGCAACCGTTCCCGTTGCGCTATTTTGAGGAGAAGTAATGCCGCACAAGCACAAGAATTTGTCTTACCTTTTCGCTTCTACTTTTAAAAAATTCATTAAGAATATCAGTGATCTCCTTGGCACGAAGCCTTCTTCTAAGAGCCAAGCTCTCTTGCAAGGTTACGTCCACGAAGGTACATTTATGAACCACACGAAAATGCTGGGAAATGCCATTTCTTTCGAAAAAAATGTGGGTCCTTTTCATAAGAACTGTGTGGACGTGGGATTGTGCCCTTCAGGACGAGCTGGTGAACTTTCCCTTCGCTGAAAAACACTCTAAATGGTTCTTTTTCTTTCCCTATAGTTTTGCATAAATTACTTTCCGCCTTTTTGAAATCGTAATCTGCCAGGCGCGTTTTTCTCTTCGATTTTTCCATGATACCTAGCGCGGAACCAAAATCCCAGTCGCTCTGGAATCCGCTAGAATGCGCCTGGGTACGAGGCAGGCGACTGTTCACGTGATTTGCCTGTTACAAGCAAACGGAAATGCAAATTAAGGGAAATTTCCCTTTTTCTTTCGGAGAAAGTCTCATCAATCATCACTTGACCTTCAACCGGAAAAGACCAGTAACGCGCATTCAGGCTGTGTTTTCAATAGGACAATTTTAACTAGAATTGATGGCTAAATTCTTGGTTATTATAAATAGTAAAATTTAGCCGTTAACTAATGGCTAAATTTTTCTTTAATAATAATACAAAGTGACTTAACGGCTAATTTATTGTTATGTCTGTAGACAAAAATTATTGCAAATTTAGCCATTGTCTAAACACCGTTTCATTTTTTTATTATGGCGCGCTTTTGCAATTTGAATCCTCTGAATTAGTGGTTTAGATTGCCAGTTAAATTTCACAGTGAAAACAGTTGTAACGTTTAACTAGTAAAAATCGGTTTGTAAACAAATCCTAGAAAGAATGTTCAGCTAGTTAATCGCCCTAGTGAAAACATAATCTCACTGGACTATGTAAAAGGGTATAATTATGATAACGGAGGTTTTAGAAAAACAATTGAGAATAAAAATTGGCGATAGCAATGAATGACGTTTCGATGACTCCATGTCATTATTTTCAAATTCGTGTAGTTCTTAGCTCCGTGAGTTCATTATATAGAGAGTTGCGTGCAAACGTCTACTAGTTGCATGTGATTAAAAGATAAAAAATACAACATGAAGTGTAAAAGGTACTAACATCAGGTAAGTAGTTTTTCGTGCGTTGAAAATCTGTAAATACTTTAAAATTATACGTTTTTAACTTTAATAACCGTGTAAAATTATTCCTATCTCTACCCAGCAAAACTAGCCAACAAACAGACAATCCCGGCTGCCCTAACTGTAATTGATACACCATCTAAAACGGAAATGTCCATCATCAGCTATAAAATAATAATCAAAAATAATACAAGATTATTCTCACCCTAAAATCGGCAGAGAAATAAGAATATTCAGCCTAAGCCGGAAAAACTACATTCTTATAGGAAAAGAGTGTATCAAGAAAGCTACCACTAAATAATAAAGTACCCTGAAACATGTTCACAATTCGGTCTTCCATAAAGAAGAAAGGTAGTTTCGAAAACAAAGAATAATATGCATAAACAGAAACGATGCGGGAGCTCAAGCTTGAGCTTGTGACGAACTTGGTTTCACCTGATCAGTACATGAACTATGCACGTGACTATCTACTTGAAACAGGGCAGGGTTCAATTTTTCCTTTCACTTTCGAAATCATTGTCAGTTTTCCATGCGTAATCATGTTCCTTCGACTCGTACCACTCGCTTATGTTAGCTGTGTTGTGCCCAAACTTTTACTGCCCGTCACCTCAATGTTACCTAAAATAGTTAGGACTGAGGAAAAGCGACTGAAAGTAATGATATTTTTTTGTTTCCTTGCCAGAGAATAAAGTAATACGTACCAGCCTGTTTGTGTAAATTAAAATAAACACGGAGATATTATATTGCCTTCGACAAAATATGATGAGTGCAACAAACTGTAACCTATCACTTCTGTGTTGTCTAACAAGAACATACGGTAAAGAATCAAACAAATGCGCTTAAATGCTTGCCTTATAGCTTAAGCATCCAAGACAATCGAACAAGAGTGTACACAACAAAGAAGCAAACAAATTCTTTACCGACTTGGGGGGTTTTCACGTCATGTATGGTTTTGCAAGCATCAGACGTTTGTTGAAACTGAACAAGAAATTTAAATTTCCACTTCGCACTTTCTTTTCTTATAATAACAAACCCAAACAACAACGGTGAAGAAACAAAGGACGCAGTCACCGTTATCTCATAGATTAGAATACCAACCTTAAACAAGACGCTTCATTACTGGCCGTCGGATGGAAAGAAAAACTATTGTGCAGCAATCACACTCAGGCTTGCATATTTTACGTCCCCAATATTCACCATCAGAACCAAGATTAGCTACTGTTGACGAGGACCGTGCCTAGTACAAACAGAAGAGAATTCCAAGGGAATTTTCCCTTTTTCTTTCCGAGAAAGTCCTATCAATCATCACTTGACCTACACCAACCGGAAATATTGCATTATGGCCTGACCTACATACAATGTGCATGTAGCTTACATAACCTACATTTTTACAAATTGCCTAATCGAACAAAATCATTTAAGGATTTAATTTAGATTGGTAAGAAACAGTTCCTGGCAGAAAAGCGTTATATAAGGCTTAGTTCATGATTTGTTATATAAGAGAAGGAAGATTTGTGGTATCGAAGTATTTAAACCTTCTGCGCTCTCTTCTCAGTGCTGTCTTCTGTGGTAGTCTGCTACACCGTCGTTTTTAGTAGGAGCGTTGCCTGACGACACTAAAAACGGCTGTGTAGCAGACTACTTCTGTGGCTGAAATGTTTTACGAAAAAAAAGCTTTTATAATCCGAATCTGTTGTCTCCAATTTGACGTCCCCAATATTCACCAGCAGACTGTTGACGAGGACCGTGCCTGGTACAAACAGAAGAGAATTCCAAGGGGATTTTCCCTTTTTCTTTCCGAGAAAGTCCTATCAATCATCACTTGACCTACACCAACCGGAAATATTGTATTATGGCCTGACCTACATACAATGTAGCTTACATAACCTACATTTTTACAAATTGCCCAATCGAACAAAATCATTTAAGGATTTAATTTAGATTGGTAAGAAACAGTTCGTGGCAGAAAAGCGTTATTTAAGGCTTAGTTCATGATTTGTTATATAAGAGAAGGGAGATTTGTGGTATCGAAATATTTAAACCTTCTGCGCTCTCTTCTGTGGTAGTCTGCTGCACAGTCGTTTTTCAGTAGGAGCGGTTGCGTGACGACACTAAAAACGGCTGTGTAGCAGACTACTTCTGTGGCTGAAATGTTTTACGAAAATAAAGCTTTTTATAATCCGAATCTGTTGTCTCCAATAAGTTAACTCAATGAAATGAAAACTAGAACAAACTTAGGTGGAGTAAAATGCAAGTGAAAAAAGAAAGAATATCTCTTACCAACCTTGTTTCTAGGATCCTCTCCTACTAATTCGAGTTCTGGGGGAGGAGAAGGAGAGGGCCCTAGGAACGAGGTTACCTCATTCCTCAGGCAAGAATACGATATCAAAAGAAGCGTTCGAAACATCGAAACGTCGTCGTATATTTTGTAACGCTTTTGAAAATATCTTCAAATGGTATTAAGGAAAGCTTTTTCGAATTTTTTTATAGCTTAAATTTGATTTGCCGTCGTGAACGGTTGTTTGTTCTTCTAAACCGCCTTTCCGACAACCCATAATAGTTTTGCTTAAACAAGCAAAAAGTGATCACATGAAAATTAAGGCGATGTTTACACTATACCAGATAGCTATTCGTGGCGCTACTAATATGTGACTCTCGCCCCTCCCCCCCGGCCCCCTTCCCCAAGGGGGGGGGGGGTGCTTAAGGGATTTTTTGGTGGGGATGTGCTGCAGGGAAGCTGGAACTCTTAGCCTGTACCAGAGTTAGATCAAGTAAATTCTGCTATCCTATAATCGACTAAACTCCCCAACCCCCCCCCCCCCCCATCGAAGAGTAGCTGTTTTCCAGAAACTACTGAGGTCACTAGCACAGTCCAGCCAAAACAAAACCGATTTGATTTTGATTTTGATTTTTATAGTTTTGAGTTTCCCTCAAGTCTAGGCTAACATCTTCAACCAATTGACCAGTTTACTGGAAAATTATACCCTATTCTAGACCCAAACTCTCTGATTTATATACCCTATCCGAGAGTAAGCTGCTTTAAACTATACCCTTCACAGCGGGATATACCTATATAGCCCATATATGGCAGTACCCCCTCCCCCCTTTCCACCGGGCTCTCCTCTTTAGAGATCGGAGCCGAGCCGTAGCTTCGCTCCGTCACAGACAGAAATTAGGCCGCCCCAGCCATTTTTGTGTCTGAACAGAAGCCCTATCTGGTATGGTTTTCCTTTCGGAGCAAACCTTCTTGAGATGAGAGAGCTATTAACTTTTGTTATGGAACAATAACCTAATGTTTTGAAATAATAGTTACGAGTTCCCTTAATCTTGAGATATTTTTTGCAACCCGACCCAGGGGCGGATCTAGGGGGAGGGTGCAGGAGATGCACACCTTCCCCTGAAATGACCTGCGGCTTTCTGATTAACACTGTGCGGTCCTCTTCACAGTTATACAAAATCTGCTGTATCATTTGATATGTATTCTCAGCAGTTCACATAATGTTATTGCCTAGTCGAAAGCCTTCTTCTTTGTATTCGCTATCAAAATTTGTTTACGTCATCAGTCGGTTACGCTATTCCTTAGTCGGGTGTACCCCTCCTAAGAAAAATCCTGGATCTGCCTCTGCTGACTATGGTGAACGCAAACATATTACACACGCTCCTCTCTTTGGCTAAATTCCAAAGACCAGTAACGCGCATTCAGTGGACCGTGATGAAAGGGTAGGAAGATTTCTGTTTTAGCAACGCGAAGCGCCCTTCTAAAGAATCAATCGGGCTGGTGCTCGTATAGCCTGTGCCAGGCTTTCGGTCAGTTCAGATCATATGCAAAAAAGGTTGGGAGCAAGGAAAAAGACAGTGCGCCAGCGACTTTTCTCGTTGCGCTTTCCCTATTATCTTCCAAATTGGGGCCTGGAAAAGCAGGAGCCGGCTAGTTGCTTGCATCTCGGACTGTTTTTAACTTATTTACAGCATAATTGAGTGGAGAAGAGTTGCGAATTTGGTTGCACTCGAGACAGCCCATTTGGAGAAAGAAATAAAAATAAACAAAGCAAATGAATACTTAAGGGACGGACTTTTAAAAAAGTTATTGGGGTGGGAGGGGGGGGGGGGGGAATTTTTAAGCCGCAGGAAGTTTTTTTTCGTCAACAAATTCCTTGTTTGAATTTTTTTTTAGGCCCTAGCATGAATACTTTTTAGGGTTAATTGGCGTGCATGAACTTTTTTCATTTAATTTTCCGTTGCGTGAATATTTTTTTGTACTCCAATAAGTTTTCTAATGGTTCGTCCCAAAACTACATGTAATTAGCTGTTGGCGCAAATGGGGGTCAAGGTTGCCTTTGTTCTTTTTAGGGGAAAAAATGAACATAACCCTCAGAAGTTGGTGGCAGCTTTGATTGTAACAGGGGAGTGCGGGGCTGAAACAATAGCAGTAACAATAACAAAGATGCAATATACATTTTCCCTGCTCATACTCGCATCGCCACATTTCCCTGCTGATATTCCCCTCAACATGCTTTTTTAACCACCCCAGTAAAACAACACAAGTCAGAATGAACTTACCACATTTTCTGGACTTCATGTTTTTTTCGTCGGCAGTTGTCATAGCGCAATGTCCTTCAAACTAGAATTAAATTCGCATCACCGACCGCGACATCTTTTAGATGAATTTGACACAACATGTCTAACGTCTACCCGCGAACGTATGACTCTTCGGACGTCTGACACAAAAATCTGTCGTGGTGGAAGGTCCACAAGCGGAGTTTCCAAAACTGCTTTGCCTTAACGTTAAGAATACTTCTTCCTCTGAGTCACTCATCTCTTTCTGTTAAAACTGTTTGACTACTCCAAATGAATTGACCAATTTCCATATTTTAGAATCCAACCTCAAACAATTCGGGACTCTTGGGAGTAAGCATCTCTAGAGAATTAATATAAAGCTTTTTCAAAAAGCGTTCTGCTTTAGAAAACCTCGCAAGTGAGGGGGTACTCCGGATTTGAAGTGACGGGGAAGATGGAAGGATTTTTTTGGATTTTTGATTCTGGGCAAGTATTGTTTGGGGGTGGCTTGATTTTTTTTTTTTTTGGGGGGGGGGGGGGGGGCGGTATTCAAAACAATCCGAAGATTCGTGGAAGTGCGCTCGTAGCTAGTTCTATGAACAACGTACAACCAAATAAAGTACGACATTCAATGGTCTTTGGAATTTTTTAATGCTCGGAACTTAAAACGTTTGGTCTAGGGATTAACGTTTGGTCTAGGGATTTTTCGGGTTTTACTGGAGAAGCCATGGGGATATTTTATTTCTATATTTATTTTTTTAGGGGGGGGTGGGGGGTGGGCTGGTTGTGCCCCCATTCGATCATTCTCGTCAGTCGAAATCCGGAGTACCCCCCTGGAAAACCTGACAAGTGAATACCGTAAGCATATTATTTACCTTTCCCTCGGGCGTATGTGATATATTTATTTATCGCTTAAATAGCTCACAGTAGGCACTGGGAACGAGTATGAGCATTCCACATATTATGATCATGAATTTTCGAAAGCTCGGACCACGTGACTACATTGATCATGCCCTGTCAAGACAATTCAATAAAAGCAAGACTAATACTGATGGACGGTTAGGAAGTCTTACAAATCCGGTTAAATCATTGAGGTATGATCGAGACTAATCTCCCCGGCTTCTACTCCCCCCCCCCCCCCCCCCCCACAACTGTTTCCCCTTTAATACCTGTTCGGTTTGAATGCTAATCATCTAAGTCAAGGGCGGACTGTTGCGAATTTCAGGTTAACGAGTGACTTAAGGTAGCAAGGGAGTAGCGTTCTCCTTTTCTTTTTCTCTTTTCGTTCAGACTAGCTAGTAAACTCGCAAATAATTCGAGAAGAATGGAGAACATGGTACTGAGAAAGAGTCCTCAGAAGAGATCGCCGGGACGACTGCTTAAATTTTGTTTTTAACCCGGCTGTAGTCAGTAATTAGCATGTCATAATTATAGAAATAACAGAAATAAGGTAACAGCCAATAAAAATCGTTTGCCAGATGTTTTTTTGACCATAATAAAAACGTTTTCTTCTCAGAAAAAAAAAGTAATCGTACCCATGCTTTGTTGATCTTATAAACTATTTGTTGTTAAGCTGGCGCTCTTTTTAGAGTTTCATACATCTCAGTTTCACAACGGCAACTTTCTATGAAGTGTAGAGTTCACGCGCACTATAATAAATAATTACGATGTTGAAATAGAATACAATAGTCTCTTTTGAAAAGCCAAGCGTGCCTCGCTACGAAACCGAGTCTGTAGTAATCTGGGTCAGAGGCATTTAGAAACGGTTGTGCTTTCTTTGCGGTTAGGGTCGCCCTTTTGTGTAACTCGGTCAACGAGTTAAATATGTCGTGAGGTATCTGAATTCGATTGCTTCTTGCTTTGGTTAGTAAATCTTGAAGAATTCCTGTGGGGGACAAACATAATTACCTGTAGTATGAGCCGTAGTATCTAGCAGAGAACAAAAGAAACGCGGAAAAAATCAGGCGATTGACCGACACAAACACCTGTTATTACGAACACTCTTTACTACAGACTGAGGGAATTTTCTCTCGGTTCTAGCAGTACAACTTTACTGGAAACTGTACTTACTCTCGTAAAAAGGTCTCGGAATTTCTTCACTGAAGATTCAATGAAAACGAAAAGATCTGTTTCAGCCCCAAAGTGCCAATTCAGCCCTGCAGGCCAAAGTCTGATTCAGCCCCTCCTGGAGTCATTTGAGCACAATTTAAGCCAAACAGCCCAATCAAAAGGCTATTTCAGCCCACGCTGGGACCCATTTCAGCCCTTGGGTCCAAATCAGCCCCAGGTAATTGGACTGTATTTGCCCTGATTAAGGGAACCGAATTAGACTCAAAAATAGGACTTTTTCAGTTACTCACCCACGGCCCGCCATCTTTAGGGCTAAAACAGATATTTCTGATTTCTCTCTATGAAGAGTAAATGTGTTCAAAGTTATTTCTTTTCGCATCTCACTATTACGGACTCTCGCTACTACGAACACCAAACCCTTTAAACCCGCTAAGGGACGAGTCCCGCCGGATAAAACAGACTCCTGAGTTGAAGTTACAAAAGCTATAAAGCGACATCATAAACTGACGATTAGCCCTATAATTGACTCGTGAATAGTATATGGTTTATATCTGAGAATTATGATACGCTAAATTAGATTCGACGTACCGTACAGCTACATAAATACATTTCATTTAGTATTCATGTTATGTTATCTAATATTGTCTTTGAGATATGTTTAAACTATCTTTCATAAGTCAATTATTGGAGTCATGAAAGAATTATAGCTTGACGACCGAAAACTCCATCAATGTTGAAGTTTCTGTGCTCGCGTGCAAAAAAATTTACAACCTTTTCAACCGCAAGTAAGGTTCTTCTCAGCAGCTCTTCATGTCGCCCATTGTTTACTGAAATAAGTCCGGTGCTTGAAAAGAAGCGTGGTTTCCCAATATCTGATGCCAATAAGCAAAATAAACTAAGAAAGCAGAATATAAATCTTGGAAAAATTAACATGACTTAGACGCTGTTTACATGGAGTGGGGGACCCCGGTCTAGTGGGGTAAGTTTCTTTTGCTTTGTGTCCCTCAGAGCGTGAAAACAAAAGAAACTTACCCCACTAGACCGGGGTCCCCCACTCCATGTAAACAGGCCCTAAGGTGTGGAGGCCGGGTTGAAACATAAATTTCCACTTTTGTTAGAACATTCCTGTACTCAAACTGCATAAACACGAACCGAAAATGAAATATAGACAATACCTTCACAATACCTTGATACATTTGCATTTCCGAAATTTCAACAACTTCCTTATTAACTCGTCAGTTAGGTATCAATGAACATGTAGTACTGATGTTGTCTCTGTGGATTGCCTTTGCCATAGTAAATAATAGAATAGTTCTAAAAATTGTTGAGAACAAAACAATTCGTGTGGTATTTAATTTCTTTTATAGAAGTCAAAAGCTACCTTTAACCAAGTTTTTCATATAGTCTCAAAAGTAATTATTGCAAATACTTCCATAGAGGATCCCGAGTAGAGTTCTTCAATCCCGTAATCCTGACCCAAAATTTAGTTCAATCCCGTAATCCCGAGGGTTTTTTTTGCCATCCTACCTCCCGCGCAAACTTCCAATACCGAATCTCGCCCCGTTTTTGCTTTAGAATTCGAATCCCGAGCCCCAAATAACAGAAATCCCGGATCCGGAAAAACTTATTGACGATCCTCTTCATACAGTGGCCCTAGGGAAGGAAGGGTGTAGACGGGTGTGTCAATAATCCGGGCTCAAGCAACACGCATCTGCGTTTTTCCGTCTATTAATAGGTTTTAAGTCAAAAGTATAATCTTTTTGTACGACGAATAGCCTTGTGAAGCATTGAAAAATTGAGATCATTATACTGTCAGCATTGTGTTTATTCACTATTATATGGCGAGAATATAGAAAAATTACAGCAGCAAAAATTTTATGTGATCTTTAACATTCGGTAATGTCCAGACAACGACGTATATAAATCGAAATAAGCTTTCTAAATGCGGTTCAGACTATAGAAATCAAATCTTCGCATTATTTATTCATTTTGCCTTGAGAATGGTGTCATGATGATACCGAAACGTCTGCTTTTAACGTTAATATTCGCTTGCTTATGTTTTAAGTTATTGATCAAGAAAAGATTTGAAGGAATATTCACTAAGGGGAAGGAAGTACCCTCCCTGTGCATTATTGGCGATTACAATACTCTAGTCAGCTTTCAGAATTTTCCGTATCGCATGAAGTTTGGATTTCAAATATAACAATAGGGCCATTTATACGAGGAAAAATGAGACGCGTCTTACACAGGACGCGTCTTAAATAAGACGCGAACTTTCCGTATAAACGGCATATTTCGTCTAAAATAAGACGCGACTTGGCTAAGACGCGTCTTATTTTAGAACAGCCCTTAACACCTGTTCTTAGATAAGACGCGTCTTAGCTAAGACGAGAAAAACTTCGTATAAATGACCTTCGCGTCTTACATAAGACGCGAACGCATGGCACGCATGCGTTAATTTTTGGCTGGAAAATTTTTGCGCCTTGTTTGTTGCCGTTGCTAAGGGCAACACTCACATGAAAACGAGTCAAGAACAGAAATAAGACGGGAACCATTTATACGAGCTGTTCTTGTCTTAGATAAGACATGCTCGTATAAATGGTACAGTTCGCGTCTTGTTTAAGACGCGTCTTATGTAAGACGCATCTTATTTTTCCTCGTATAAATGGCCTTAATATCATTGTCCGAATAACGTGCTGCAGTACAAGTAAGTGATAATGGCCGTTTCTTTGTTAGAGACGTTAAAGTTCGACTGAGACGTAACACGACTTCAACGTGTAGTATATGACCGGTAAATAAGATCAGAGGCATTTAACGTCTGACGATTTTAAAACGTCCCCTAAGGCCCGGTTCAGACGCCGAACTTTTCATGAGCCGAACCTAATTCGAATTAATTGAATTGATTGAGACGCCGATCTTATTTCCAGCCGAACTAAATTAAAAAGGAGAAAAATGCTCATTTTGGCCAAAATACTTGCCAAATACTTTATTATAATTTATGCATTAGGTTCGGTACATGACAAGTTCGGCGTCTGAATCAAAGCCGTTCCAAGGCCGTTGCGCGGTCGAAATTTCCGGCCGGGCTAGGCATGGAGAACGGACGCCAAACTTTTCATGTACTTAATTCAATGTATTAAGTTCGGCTCATGAAAAGATCGGAATCTGAACCGGGCCTAAGATCGTCGTTCGTATTTAGACGCACTTAATAGACGACTTAAACGTCTCAGACGTTTAATCAGCTGTTAAATACATCTAGTACAAAAACAGAACGCAATTAACGGGCACACATTTATGCCCAACTCGTCCAGAATTGACTGGGAATAGTCATTTTTTTTTTTGAAAAAATCTATTTGACGTCTATTAGACGTTAAACGCATCTAAAACGGCTTTAACGTCTCTGGCATAAGAGAGGCCAATGTTTCAAGAGATGAGCACACTTGCAGTTTCTTTTAAGTTCGGCTTTCGAATTCAGACGCACTTAACGGACGACTTTAATGCGTGTCAGACTGCGTTCAATGCGTCTAGTATAAACTGGATGCCGTTAACTGCGACGCTTTTATGGCCACTCATCCAGAAATGACTGGGAACAGTCAGGGTTTTTATATTCTGTTTGACGTCTCAGACATTAAACGCGTCTTGAAGACTATAACGTCCCTAGGATAAAAGATGTCAATGTCCCAAGAGATAAGTACACTCGCAATTTAACTAAACATGGGTCAGGATAGGTTCCTCATCGCAACAGTTTTTTGTCTGTTACATGAATGTGTGGAGCCTGCAGGGTATTCTTCTGAGAGGGAGGGATTGCATGCCTTAGAATTCGTGAATTCGTTTGGTTTCTGTGCGAAAGAGGAGAATTCGCGGAATTTTTCTTATTTCCACCTGAGCAACTGCTCTCTCATTGTAAATAGTAACTCTAACAGGTCTTGCTCTCATTGGAAAAAAATTAATACGCTTGTTTTCAGTGACACATTTATTTTAAACAACCTTTTAACGAGAAAAGACATTTTTTGGCGTCCTTAAAATAAAACTTTTAATTAAAATACCTAGAACTAGTGTCCACTGAAGAATAATGATTCGCTCTTGATCCATCGAATGCTTTCTATTTTCGCGCAAAACGTTTTTTTCAAAATTATTTTTGATCAACAAGTACTACCTGTACTTGCTCATGCTAGTGGAAAACAAAGCCTTTCTCCTCGTTTAATCTTTAACAATTCTCTTGATAATAAAAAATTGGAATTAAAATCGTTAACTTTGAGAACGAGGAAGGAGAGAAAGCAGTGAACTTGAATAATTAATACTGATTTTTCAGGACGGACGATTTCCTTTCGATGGAAAATTGTAGCGAGTTTTAAGCCCAGCGAATAGAGAAAACATTCGTGTCGAAAGCTAACGAATAACGTTTACTTTGACAAATTTGATTAATTGGCACAACTACAGTTTCGCTAAAATAGTGCTTTAGGAACCGAACCTAAATACTAAGGATTTTGAATTAGGAACTGGTAAACTATTCTGTATATCAAAAAGATCTGTTTGAGTACTAAAAATGGGACCGTTTCGGTAAGTCTAATTTGGCTCCCTTAAATCAGGGCCAATACAGTCCAATGACGTAAGGCTGATTTGGACCCATAGCGCTGAAATGAACTCCAGCTTGGGCTGGGATAGCCTCTTGAAAGGGCTGTTTCGGCCTAAATTGTGCTCAAATGGCTCCAGGAGGGGCTGAATCAGACTTTGGACGGCAGGGCTGAATTAGCACTTTGGAGTTGAAACAGATCTTTTTAATTTTCAGTGTATGATTATTCTGAAAATCGTAACCTTCTAATCGTAAAATCTGTGGACAAATTGACCTTAATTGACTAAATAAAAATTGAAATATTTTATAGGGTGTGGGCTGGGTTGTTCAAAGCAGGCATAAGATAACCCAGGGTTACTGCAAAATTAAAATTCAGATATGAAAGCTTAAAAAGCAAATCAGTTTTATTCTTTTTGTCCACAATTTGATGATTTGATGCTCTAAAGAGAATCGAGAAAATTATCCTGAAAAATGCTTTTGAACAAAAGAAATAGAAACTTGGGTCAAAATTTAACCCAGGGTTAGCGATAGTCAGCCTTCGAACAACAGAGCCCTGGAGGGAGGGGAGGGGAAGATTGGTATCACCTCCCCCTTTATATCATCCCAATAAATGAAAAGAAGAAAGCAGGAGTCTTTACGCTTCGAAAATCTATTTTGGTCATTAAGGACCCAATAAGGTTTATTGACTAAGGCTAAACTGATCGTGCCATCATGATGTAGTTTTAACAAAAACTGAGGTATTGTGACATGTAAAGGAATCCAAGACCGCCTGGGATTCCGGATTCCACGCAATGGATTCGAGATTCCAGGTATTGGATTCCTGATTTTTAGTCAGTGGAACTTGGATTCCAGATTCCAATCGTTTGTGGGATTCCGGATTCCTTGAGATGTATATTCCGTATTCCAAGGCCTAGGATTCCGGATTCCACAACAGAAATTTGCTGGATCCCGGATTCTACAAGCCAAAATTTCCCTAATTCCGGAATCCGGAATCCCTTACTGAGGCAAGAGGTAACTCTCAGTGGAAACATGCATACCAAGCAATAAAACATCCTGTGCAGTAAACTCTCTTCCACTATTTGAACTCTACATAGGAAAATATTTTGACACAAAATATTGATACGAAAATGATTTGATAATAAGGTCTTGAATCTCTGAAGTGTTAAATCAGTTGAAAGCAAAACCCTCTGGGCACTCCCCTTCCAATCTCTACCAAATTTGGCGCGTTTTATTTATTTCCTAAAGATGGCATCAGCTTCAGTAAAACATTGTTCAGTTGAGGAAGCTGGTCTCGCGAAAACGCGAGAAATGTCGTTGAGTGTCCAAACTATTTGGTCGCACTGATTCTCTATTCAAAGATCTAAAGTCTTGAGACAATTTTGTGCTACTAACGCTCATTTACACAACCTCGAGTTAGCGAAGAGCTCAGGGATTGGCAAAATGTGTTCGCTATACCGAGGAATAACACCTGCTAAATTTCCCTCCATTTTATAGACGCAGTTGAAAGTCTCGAACTACTAAATTTCATCTGTTTTGATTCTTGAATTTTCCGGGAACAAGAAAAATGAGAGGTTTAATTATATGTAAGAGTATGTAAACATTACGTTAAGGCTTAATATAAAGAAATAGAATTCGTTTTCTGAATCGAACGACTTTGCTACACATATTTTCTAAAAGAAGCTAAATAAAACCTACTAATACTTTTGTTCCTCTTAGCTGCCTCACAACGTAATACAAATTCCTTGCACTCACCTATGAATGAAAATAGTAACAGTGTAATAAAAAATAATGAAATTACTTATAGCACCCTTATTCTATTAGGGTCGACTAACAAAATCTGTCTGGATTGGCTAACATGAGTTGAAAGTAGAAGTGAGGGGCAATAATATTAATGATAACTTAAAAGTGGAAATACAAAAGATGTGGAACTGCAAAAGCGTATCTGTTGTTCCAATTATATTGGGGGCACTTGGAGCAGTGACCAAAAACTTAATGGTGTGGGTTACTAAATAGGAACACTTGGGATCCTGAACTTACTCCAGAAAGCCTACTTGTTGGGAACAGCAAAGATCTTAAGAAGGATCCTGGACGCCCAAGGCTATAGGAGATAGCTTGATGACCTAGGGATACGTGACCACCGATACTACTATTGGGGTGAGATATGAACAACAACAATAATATTAATAATAATAATAATAATAATAATAATAATAATGATAATAATAATAAATAGAAACAGTAGCATATTCAACTCAAGCCCGAGCCAGGTTTCCGCAAGACAGATGTGTCACTGGAATTAAGGTCACTAATAAACTCTGAGAGGTTCGTCCTATAACAAACTTGTGACCCAAATCGCTGTGAGTCACGTGGACATAAATGGATAGCTGTCACTGAAATATTTATTATTTTAAAGGAGACGACAAACAACGATATTGCCCGCTTAAGAAATCAGTCGAAGACTAGCACTGAGAATGAGAAGTAAAAATATTACCACGTCCACAAAAATTTTAACTTAATTTCAAAGAAGTTAAAATAATATAATAGACGTAATGTAGCGCCTATTTATCTAGACTACTGTATTATTCATTCATTCATTCATTCATTCATTCATTCATTCAGTCAGTCAGTCAGTCAGTCAGTCAGTCATTCATTCATTCATTCATTCATTCATTCATTCATTCATTCATTCATTCATTCATTCATTCATTTATCTCCCTCTTCGCTTACCTTTGTGTTGATTTTAGTAACTCTTGTTTGCGTCCGCGTTCTGTAATGTGGCCGGTAACGTTTGTGTATGAACTCTTATCGTTTTTTAAGTTTAAAAGTGAAAGAAAGAACGGGCATTTGAAAAAAATAAACTTGACACCTTACGACCAGCAAAAAAAGAAGCCGTACCTCGACATTGTGAGTGGTCTATTTTCTCCCATCAAATTCCAATGTGACGTCATCACCAATGAGTACAAACGGCGCCCAGTGAGTTACATCGCTAAATTCTGTGGATTCTCTCATGCAGTTCATTGCCCGATTAAGGGCTTCACCTGCACTTTTTCCTGCAACAAGATGCTGATAGAAATTTTTCATAAACTCAAGAGTGGCCTTGTCGTTAATCGCCCACAAAGACACCAGAACAGAACGGGCACCGGCACCTAAGAATGCCCGTGCTATGCCGACCACACCCTCCGCTTTGATTTCGCCTTGAGCACTATGACAGCAACTGAGTACAACCAGTCTTGCTCGCAGCTGAACCTGCTTTACATCTTTCATTGTCAAAATGAAGTCCGCCTCACTACATGCAATATTTGGCGCTAGGGCAATTTCACCTGTTTCAATATCCCCATGAGCAGCGATGTGCACCAAAGCAACAGAACCGAGTCGTCTTAACACCTCATCCTTCGTGGCCTGTCTTCCAACGAGAGGCGTGGAGCCAACCATTTCACCAATCATCTTCACTTCCTTTCTGGCGCAGGGTAGCGGCTCTAGATTTGCCAGATCTTGCACACAAGGATCACCGACAAGAAGTACGCCCGACTTGTGATGGTAATCTACTGGACATTGCGCAATCATTTTCAAGCTTGTGAGGGATGGAGCCACACGGATGCTGAATGATTCGCAAAGGTACTTGGAATCTGGGCTCATGAATGCAGCAAAAGGAGCCAAGCAAAGTGGACCTTCTGGAATGAATACGAGTTCACTGCCTGAAAATAGATCCCGAATAGGATCAATGATAGTGTCGTACAAGGTACACAGGGCTCTTTTTTGAAGATGTAAGTACTGGGTTTGTCTGTCATCTTGAGGTGGTCTTTTAACTGCAGACCTTTTATCCCTAGCCAATTCAAGTGAGCGATCTTCACACTCCACATTATCACGTGCACCAATTTTCTCCACCAGAGACTGAAAGAAAGTGTTGATTTCATCTTGCGAACTGTTTTCTTTTCTTCTTAATTCAACCTCCTTTCCTTTTTGACAAACCCAGAGAATTAATTCCTTCTCTCCAATCCCCATAAATATTGTATTCAGAGGAAGGCGACTGGAGAACTCATCAAATGTTCTGTTTTCTTGAACATCATTATTTGCATGAAATAAATAGTTTAATGCTATGAGGTCTTTCAGACTCTGCGCCCGTCCTTGCTCGGCAGAAAGCAAAGCCTCCGTAACCTTGCCATCTGCTAACATCAAGCACCACAATGCACGGTATGATCTCTGGTATTGATCACGTAAGCTTATTTTCCACTCGTCGTTTAAGTGAAGACGATCTCTGATGTCATTAAAGGAAGCAATACTGAGCTGGTAATATTCAATAGCCACTGGTACTTGGTCTAGATATTCAAAAATAAAACCAAGGTTTGAACTCACCAGTCCCTCACACAATCTGTCATCCAATTCGTTCGCGATTTTAAGTGCACGTTCATAGCAGTCTATGGCTGTTTTAAAATCTCCCAATCCTCTATGGGCGTTGCCAAGATTGCCATACGCATTTCCTTCCAATGGTCTAATGTCCAATTCTTTCGCAATTTTTAGTTGCTTTTCTTCGTAATCTATGGCTGTTTTGAAATCTCTCAGATGGTGGTGGGCGTTGCCAAGATTGCCACAGGCTTTTCCTTCCGCAGATCTGTCACCCAGTTCTCTCGCAATTTTCAGGTGACATTCATGGTAGACTATGGCTGTTTTAAAATCTCCCAATCCTCTATGGGCGTTGCCAAGATTGCCATACGCACTTCCTTCCCCAGATCTCTCACCCAGTTCTCTCGCAATTTTCAGGTGACTTTCATGGTAGTATATGGCTGTTTTAAAATCTCCCAGATTGTGGTGGACGTTACCAAGATTGGCATACCCCTTTCCTTCCCCAGATCTATCACCCACTTCTCTCGCAATTTTCAGGTGACGTTCATGGTAGCCTATGGCTGTTTTAAAATCTCCCAGATTGCGGTAATCGTTGCCAAGATTGGCATACGCACTTCCTTCCGCAGATCTCTCACCCAGTTCTCTCGCAATTTTCAGGCGACGTTCATGGTAGTCTATGGCTGTTTTAATATCTCCTAGATCATGGTGGGCGTTGCCAAGACTGGAATACGCATTTCCTTCCGCAGATCTGTCACCCATTTCTCTTGCAATTTTCAGTGTGCGTTCATGGAAGTCTATGGCTGTTTTAAAATCTCCCAGACTTTGGTGGGCGTTGCCAAGATTGTCATACGCATATCCTTCCCCAGCTCTATCACCCAGTTCTCTCGCAATTTTCAGGCCTCGTTTACTGTAGTCTATGGCTGTTTTAAAATCTCCCAGAGTATGATGGGCGATGCCAAGACTTTCGTACGCTTGTCTTTCCCCTGATCTTTCACCCAGTTCTCTCGCAATTTTCAGGTGGCGTTCATGGTAGTCTATGGCTGTTTTAAAATCCCCCAGACTGCGATGAACGTTGCCAAGATTGCCATACGATTTTCCTTCCTGTGATCTGTCCCCAACCTCTTTCGCAATTTTCAGGCTGCGTGTATAGTAGTCTATGGCTGTTCTAAAATCTCCCAGACTGAGATGGACGTTGCCAAGACTGCCATACGATTTTCCTTCCTGTGATCTGTCACCCAGCTCTTTCGCAATTTTCAGGCTGCTTGTATAGTAGTCTGTGGCTGTTCTAAAATCTCCCTGACTGAGATGGGTGTTGCCAAGATTGGCATACGCCTTTCCTTCCCCTGATCTGTTACCCAACTCTTTCGAAATTTTCAGGTGACGTTCATGGTAGTCTATGGCTGTTTTAAGGTTTCCCAGGCGGAAATGGGCGATGCCAAGACTGCCAACCGCATGCCCTTCCCCTGATCTTTCACCCAGTTCTCTCGCAATGTTCAGGTAGCGTTCATGGTAGTCTATGGCTGTTTTAAAATCTCCCAGACTGCGATGAACGTTTCCAAGACTGAAATACGATTTTCCTTCCTCTGGTCTGTCACCCAGCTCTTTCGCAATTTTCAGGCTGCTTGTATAGTAGTCTGTGGCTGTTCTAAAATCTCCCAGACTGAGATGGGCGTTGCCAAGATTGGCATACGCCTTTCCTTCCCCTGATCTGTTACCCAACTCTTTCGAAATTTTCAGGTGACGTTCATGGTAGTCTATGGCTGTTTTAAGGTTTCCCAGGCGGAAATGGGCGATGCCAAGACTGCAATACGCATGTCCTTCCCCTGATCTTTCACCCAGTTCTCTCGCAATTTTCAGGTGGCGTTCATGGTAGTCTATGGCTGTTTTAAAATCTCCCAGTCTGTCATGGGTGATGCCAAGTTTGCCATACGCTTTCCCTTCCCCTGATCTTTCACCCAAATCTCTGGCAATGTTCAGATAGCGTGTATAGTAGTCCATGGCTGTTCCAAAATCTCCCAGATTGTGATGGGCGTCGCCAAGGTTGTCATACGCATCTAATTCCATTGATCGGTCACCCAATTCTTTCGCAGTTTTTAGGATAAGTTTAAGGTAGTCTGTGGCTGTGGTAAGATCTCCCAGACTGTGATGGGTGTTACCAAGGTTACCACACGCCTTATCTTCACGCCATCTTTCAGTTGTGTATGTCACCTTACCCTTGGTACCAGTTTTCTGCAAAGAAATAACGTGAAAAATATGTTTGTGCGACAAAACAAAATGCCCAGCTCTAGTAGCGAGCTTGCGAAACCTAGCGTAGCCTGCCTGTTTGTATGAACAAATTGATGATAAGGCAAGATATCGGTAATCATGCCAGTTCGGCTGACCCGGGGTCTTGTGAAGAGCAGAGGGTAGATAACCGTATTTGACGGAAATAGTTTTCGACTAAACCGCGCGGGACACAATTTGTCTTGTTCTGAACAAAATCGAAAGCAATTTTTTTCCCCAGACACACTTAGTTAGGTTAAGGCTCAGTTCAATGATTTTGAGTAACAATTTTTTTTTGCCATTTCTTTGGCAAAAAGGTTAGAACCTAACTGGAATCCGTCATAGTGGTAGACTTTACATTAACATGATCATTCTTAAGATTTACTAAGTCGCGAGAGCATGTTTGAAAATTGGAAATGTTTCAGCAATTCATTTTTTGTGTGCTTGCCCGCATTAAGTACCTTTTCTCTATGAATTATTGGCCTTACACTAGAGCTCTCAAGTATATTTTAAGTGTAATTGGAACCTACTTTGAGTGTGAAGGGATAAAATATACCTTCTGGAACTTTAATTTGTGACCACGGAAACGTCCGTAGTTCAAAGAAGCCGACATTTGTCACCAAGTATGCTCTACACAACACTTGAGAACACACTTGAACAATAGGAAAAGGAAACCATGTACACGATGTGCACGTACAGCGGTTCCAAGACTAATGAATGGACAGATTCAACATATCTTGGTTAGCTAAGAGCATTGCGGAAGGGTCAAGCCCAAGCCTTACGGCGATTCTTTGCCAAAAAGCGCATTGTCAGCCATTCTGGTGAAATACTGAGGAAGACTTCGCTTATTTATTTATTTATTTTTTTGTTTTTGTCGCTCCTAAGTAGTCGTAAAAAACGAAGCACGTAAGCAACTCTTTTACGGTTAAAACCCATAGAGTTAAAAGTAACCAAAAATAAATTCGAAACTACCAAAAGCTCTTTTCCAGCGCAAAGGCCTCATAGTCTCAAAACCGCTGGCTGTCCTGGATTTCTGGCCATGTATTCATAACTGAAGGAAAGATGAGGGAGTAATAGGCCATTTGCACAATGGCGTCATTTTACTATTACGACCGAATCCAGTTCGTTTTTTCTTTCATGTTTAAATTTGTGGTCCCAGCGAGGTTTAAATAACAAAAGCTAATTTGCACAAGAAAGAAGAACCCTGAAGAATTCCAGTAGTAGTAGTAAAATAAAGTCATCGTGCAAATGGCTCATTTAAAGTGTTCACGTGCAAAGGTGACACGGAGACAGCGAACAAAATGTTTATTCAAAAGTATGAAACGGGCTCTGAATGGAAAAAAGCCTAATACCTCAGGGATTTGTAAATCAATAAAAACAAGAAACTCTATAGAAATTTCAACCAAATTTAGTACCAAAACGCTTTGTTCGTTTATTTTTTGCCTCAAAAATCCTTCAAAACATTGCAGCTTTTTATTAAAAAAAAAAATTATAGCGTGTAATTTACCATAATTACATATCTTGCTTGGCACTCGTGCTTTAGTCGGGGAGTCTCAAAATTTGACTTTTCCGTCAATTTTGTGTCGAAAAATTCAGCGCGGATACAAAACGTTGCGAGCTGGCACAACAGAGGAGTAAACTTGGTAGACTGTAGCGTGTCATGTCTAAAGCGGAATTCTAAAACAGAGGGCTTTAATAAAAAAAAATTTAAGGCGTTAATTTCAGGGATGACAGATTTTGCTCATTTAAAGAATTATATCGTGCTGGTAAACTTTAAATCGTAAAATCCGCTTTTGTCATGACACACTATAGTTATGACCGATCATTTATTCATGAAATCAAAGAGTGCTGTCTTTTATCCGATCAGCAAACTTGGACTCTAATTTGGCTCTGTTGTGGCTTAAAGCACTTCTGTAAAGCGCGATCTACCAAACTAAAAACAACTCTCCTAAACCTCCATCATTCCTTAATGTCTCTGCAAAATTTTATCTAAAACGCCTCTAAAACAGCCGAGAGATAAGCCTTTTTAAAGATGCAGTTCATGTTAAATTTTGTAGCATGAATTTATTCATAAATAGGTGTCCCCTCGGCCTGAGGCACCATCCACACGTATCCGGATATTTTTGAATCCGCAACCTTTTCTTTCTGGATCCGGCTACCGTCAACACGTATCCGGTGTATCCGGAAGACGAATCGGCGACTTTTTAAATCCGCTCTCCAGAGTGGAAGTCTTGATTCTGCTATGAATCCGGAAAAGTCTGGACGCTAAATCCGGATATGTTTTTAGCGGAGCTCCACGTGCGCGCGAAGCGCACGCGTGGGCGGAGCCCAATAGCGAAGGTAATCTACCCATCCCAGAAAATTTGGTAATCACGTGACCGACCGACAGAGCGATCGTCCGTCCGCACCACAGGCATACCAATGTTTACTCTCACACTTTCTAGCTACTTTGGGAGCCCAGGAGGAAGCTGATTGCACATCAATGTTGTCATCAATTGACAGCTGTCAAAACAGGGCATCCGCTGACCAGTATCACCTGACCGTATCGCGGGCTCAGGTGTCGACCCATCAAGGTCGAGTATTTTTTTGAAGTTATCTGCTGACAATTTATTCGTTTTCAAATGATTGCAGGCTCACGTTTACTTTTTTTTAAAATTCATATCAAATATATTGTGTTTATGTCAGTATCGCCCCGCACTATTACGATTTTGATTTCAAACTGACCTCAGACGCAAAAATTTAGTCATTTTTTTTAAAATACAGGCGGGAAGACCTTTTCTTACCATGGTCACGTGTTGGTCACACTCCACGTCCAAATTTTAGGCTCTGATTGGTTAAAATTTGACAGGTGAGTTCATGCGTAAAATTTATGCAGCATCTTGAAAGTTGTTTACTTTGACAGCTGAAGCTGACAGAGTTTTGAGTCAACTTGTGATGTTTTTAACTGTGTTTTTCCACTGGATGTACAAAATGAAATACAGCTGCTATCAAGAGTGTTCTCTTATTCATGGCTGGTTTGTTTATTGGGTTTTTCGTTGAGAAATGCGTCGCTTGTCAAAGCCGATAATCCAATTTCGGATGACATCGTTTTTTTTTTCACCTTGCTGGATGCGTGCGAGAATTATAAAGGCTCAAGCGATCCTTGCCGTACATGATAGCTTTCAGGAGCTGCATCTCGAAATGTGGTAAGCCTGAGTAATTATTGTATTTATATCTAATTTCATGAAGTCCAGCGGCGCAGTCTATGAAGCTAGTTTATGCACGTTTGTATTAAGATTTGACTGAGACACTGATCTGACCTAGTATGAGGTTTGATATAAGCTTAAGCTTACAGAACTTTAAAAAGCCTTTAGCCGATATTAATTCACCGTAAATGGAAAGAAAAGACTTTCCGAAGAATATTTAGTTATAGTTTTGGCTGTGGAAAGAAAGCTTTGAGCGATTTTCTTGTCCTGAGTTCATCTTTGAGAACAGCAAACCGGCCCGGGAAACCGGCGGCTTAACACATAAACTTAATCTTTAAGCTTACTAGTAAAGACTTAAGGATTCTTAGAGACACTTAAATACTCATTCGTTTTCGTGAATGAAAATTGTTGTCTCTGTAAATGTTCTACCGAATTATATTTCTTTATTGATTGTTGGTAGTCTCAAAAGTGTAATTTTCATCGCTTTGCCGTTTGTTTTCAGCCGTTCATAAGCATCGCTTGAAGGAGTACTCAAAATGCTGAGCGTATCAAACGCTTTTTAAGGTTACACATCGTTATAAAACCATGAATAAAAAATAGACTCAATAAATTCTTTATCACGTTGAAGCGCAACTCTTTTGAAAATTTCTTCGCAAAGTTGGCGCTTGTCAAAAGTTAGAGCCGGCTGGCCGTATAGGTGATTTTGGAAATTTTTTGAACGGTTTCGCTAATTAAAAGTCCACGCGTGATATTGAAAGAATGCAATTTGTCTTGACAAATTGTGAAATACTGCATTTTGTACGAGGTCTGTATGATAAAAACTGCGCCTCATAGTACTCTTTCTCCTCAGATGTGGTGTATTAAAAAAAAAAAAAAATAAAAGATTGGTTTGCACGCACCCACATTTATTGGCAAGAATTTGTAAACTTAACGATCGCAAAAAATTCGGCCTGATTTGTTTTCCACCCCTTATCTACTGTGATCAAGAGCCACTCTTGCTCTTAAATTTGACCGTACACCTTTTTGGGTGTACATATAAGGCTATATCAACTCGATACAATATTTGTTTCACTCCAAAATCACTTACGTGGCAGCTTCGCTTTTAGCCGTGGCTATTAGTATATACTAAACAGTGGATAGTGTTTTTCGCGCGCTCTGATTGGCTAATCAATCAGTGAATATCCTGCACTATTCACTAATTCACCTCCAGTTCCTCCAAGCGATCGACGCCAAACTCGCGTAAGTTGCGAGCAAAATGCCTTCCCGGTTTGCTGCCGTAACAAACAAATAAATTTCACAACTAATCAAGCAAGCTGTTTTTGAAATACGCAAAGGTGACGAAGTTCTGTTTGGAAATTTTAACAGGTAAAACTTTGTCTTTTTGATTTGAATTTATCGATGAAACCGGTGAAAAAGTTATTTGTTTACAAATGCAAATTAAGCTTAAGTCTTGTGTTACTTTATTTAGTTGACTTGTTCATAAAAGCTTAAAACTAAATTTAATAATCTTTTTAACAAAATGAGTTTAAATACAAAAAGAATTCAGAACTCCTATTGAAAAAATTTCCCCGCAAGAGCTAAACAAATGCCTTCAAAAGTTTTATTTGTCGGTAAGAAAAAGCGACGACTGCGGCCGTTCGGTCATTGCGCGCCAAAATTGTAATCGTCGGCAGCAGTAAGTGAGTTTAAAATCATTATTTTTGTGCTCAATTAGCTCACTGTTTTAGTATATACTAAAAAAATTATTCACCTCAGTGTCGGTGGCTAGGTGGTGGAAATTTACCTCGCCGCTTCGCGGCCTCGGTAAATACCACCACCACTGACCACCTCCACTTTGGTGAATAATTGTTATATAAACTGATGTCACAAGATTGAGCCCAGTTCTTTACCGTGAATATTCAATACGGTCCGAGCGCGAGCAAAGAAAACTTTGCGGGATTCAAAAATATCCGAATACGTGTGGGACGGGGCGTTAATAATGTTGGAATTTTCCGCAGAACTATACGGTATAATTAAGTTGCCATGGCGACTATATAGTCAAAATTACGTTTTTGTTTTCCTTTGTAAATAGATGCCAGCCAGGCAGTTTCCCAGAAATATTCAAAAACTCGCCATTATATAAAGAGAGTAAAACTAGTACGGTCAAAACTACACAGACGGATATGAACATTTGTAAGACGTTGGCCATAAGCAAGGGGTTTAATGACGACATTGCCTAAAGAGAGCCACATAACTGGATAAATATCTCTCGGAATTGCAAAAGTGACGGCTCTTGACTATATACTGGACGATCTAGAAGGCTTATTCTATCTGTCTTGTTTCGATGCACACCAGAGACAAAATGACAGCAAAATTTCCATAACGAAGCAAGAAGAACGTCAGTGTCAACTGCAGGCAAATCCTAAAGGAAAAGCTAAGACCTTATCGCGACTGGACTGAAAGGCTACGGAAAAACGACCCTAAATAACAACAGCATTTTCAATCCAAGATTAGAAGAAGCTACGAAAGAACCGAATACAATATACGTGGCGGACACTATCTAAATACACTCCGTTATACTCTGTGGTATTTACTCACTCTTCGTTTTTGCCTATAGCACCATGAAATGTTTGTCGAAGATATCACTATGAAGAAGAACGAACAAGGCAAAGCGTGCGTAACATAGACCGGCAAGGTGATCTCAGAAAGAGACGCAGGGCCTTTCAACCAAACGTGTTGGCAACTGGAGGTCCCCGTTGTCTTGTCTCGTTCTTCAAACCATTTGTTGTCCACTGACCTGAAGAAATGGTCCCGCCAATAATGAGCAACCGAAATCCGAAATCCGGTGGAAGAAACAGAGAATGGTTGGCAACCGAAACCCGAAATACGGTATAAGAAACAGAGAATGGGTGGCAATAAGATCGGTTCCTTTATAAATAACATGACCTTTGAAGCAGAATTGAATGTAAATGGGAGGACCATTTACATTCTAACCCTAACCCATTCGTTAAGAAATACCCTTGTAAAGAAGGTGAAGTCTTCGAATCAGGGAAAACGTGCTATCATTGGCGAAACATGTAACAGAAGTGCGCGCTCACTGGCAGACTACGAAGCAGGAACACCGCGGCAAAACGTCTACGCATGCGCCGGATTGAGCATTTCCGGTCTCTTTTTCAGTCACACTTTCCAGTCAAAGTCTCCCGCGCACTTCATTCTGTGTGCAGCTTGTGGTTCAGTTGTTCTGCTTTATGCTGCTCGTGTTTTTGACTATTTTGTAGTTATTGAAATTGCTTTTATGGATAACCAGGCACAGATCACTGAAACAATTAGTCGATTAGATTCAGAAAAGGTAAGATGATAATAACTCAGTGTGTAATTTTGGCTAGAGCGTCAGGTAAACTGATTTTCATTCACGAAAATAAAGTTTTTGACTGTTATTTTTCACTTAACCTGGCTGAAACTAAGACATAAAATTAAAACGTTATCATTGCAAGCTTGTGTATTGTAGTTCTAATTTTTAGTTCTTCAGTTTCTCAGTCTACATGTGTTAAAGCCGATTCAAACTTTATTTGGAAAACGACAACACACAATCGCTTTGTAGTTTTGTTTACCAGTGGGTTTTACCGTGTTTTAAAACGAACTCTTCTGGGTTGATTGCCATGAAACATAAGCTTAATTATACTGTTGAGCCGGTTGACAGCAAGTTGACAACTCTATTTATTTATTTTTCCATTCTCAGAATCAGAGAGCGAAAGCTGGTTCAGTGGCTTCTAGAAGTCGAACTTTTCATGCCATGTATTTAGCAGCTAGAAGTTTCGTGTTTGCATGAGATGCAGCCGAGCCGCACAGTCTGAAATTATTGAAGTCTTCAACAAAAGAACAACCATGTAAAAGAATTAAATAGGCATTTTCTTGAATGAAAGTCATTTATAGGCATGTTTGGTTTCCCGGTGACTGCAGTCATCAACGTCAAAGTTGTTATTAAATCCCGCCCATCTTTTGTTTTGAGTTCTTGTTTTCTCTGATAATAAAACAAATTATTGAACGGACTAAAATTTTATTTCCTGGTTTTAGTGTTTTTTATGATAATGATGACGTCTTTATTTTGGTTTCTTTCATAAGTATTGTTATTCTTTTCTTAGTTGTCGCCTTCTCCCAAATTAACTTATGCCAAACCAGTAGCATGCAAGAAAGCCAATAAAAACAAATTCGTCTTGTCGAGCGCTCGCGACCTGCAAACTTCAAACATCATTTTCACCGTTGGTGCAAACAGATAACCATGTGGTGCAAAAGTTTGAGAATAGAAAAATATATAAGCTTTCGAATGAAGTGATTTTTTTGGCCCCCTTTTTTGTCTGTTTCGCCCTTTTTGCTTTTAAACTTGGCGCGACGGCAAAGTTATGCTTACGCTATTGGTTTATATACTAGACCGGAAATAAAAAGTTGACCGGATATTAAATTTTGTGCTCATGCGCATTGCGTTTTGCCGCGGTGTTAGCAGGTGGCGAAAGTAAGCATTGACAGATGCTATCCATCATCTGCTCTTCTGTCTGACAACAGGTTAAGAATATCCCCGCAGTTAGTTCTAGTCTCAGCATTTAGCAAAACTATTAAGTTTTCTCCAAGCCGTCCCCGGACACTCCTGCTAGTCAGTTTGTTTTGTGAATGTTCTAGCCTGTTCACAGACCCTCTATTTTCTCTTTACAGATCGTCGAGCGCGCTTATAAAAATGAAAGCCGCGGGGGTAGTTATTGACCACTAGGGCAAGGGGGTAGGGGTAGGGTACTCATTCTTGCGCTCCGCGCTCGCTCTCACATACTCGCCGCTCATCGAAAAGAAAAATTAAACAACGTCTGTGTACAGGATATGACTGTTCGGTCTTTCACCCTCCCCAATGAGACAATGTGTCTCATCGCCTTGACGACCACTGACTAATCATGTCCCTGTCGTTACTCAGTTTTAGGCCTGCTTCCCGGGCTAAGGTGCACTTCAACGGCACAACCCTTGTCAGAAACAAGAACTGAAATAAAATGACTGCATTGTCTTTGCTTCTCACGAACTTCTGGACGTAGGTTCTGGTATACAATCATAGCGTCATTGTTGACTGGGATTCTATTGCAATCGAGTAACGATTTGGGGAAACTGATGGGGAATAAGAGCTATTTTTTTCTCGGTTTTGTGGTGAGGTCCTGATTTTCAGTGTTATCTCTCGTGTTTATATTATACAGTACAGAAGTAAAGATAGGTTGACTGAAAAGACGCTCTAATCGCTTAAAGGTAGTTAAGAAACGACGCAGAAACAAAGCTTCAAAAGGGAAATGAATTTCATAGGAGGTTAGTTTTCCTTTTTTACTTTTAACTCCCATCCAAATGCTTATATTTTGCTACCAAGAGGACTTCAAAGGAGACTGGGTGCCCGGGGGTGATACATTAAACAAAAGGGAATATTAAGAGGAAGAGAAGCCCGATACATTTCCTTGTCAAGGATCCAGATGCAGGTACACAGGAAAATTGGCTAACAACAACTGAAGCACGCGAACGGAAAGGACACCATATATAGCAGCAGTGCGACAATTATGATCTAAACAATCACCTATACATAATGCCTTGCAATGTACATTGAAGGCAGTCAGGTCGCAGATTCGGAAAAAAGGTTCGGGGAGCACTTTCACTCCGTGGAAAGTTAGCATCAGTATCGCCTATTTCATTATAGATGATTCTCTATTGCTTAACTTTTCAACCTTCCCGAACACAATTCCATTAGCGACATATCTGTGTCTGGGATCAGACAAGCAATGAGAGGAAGCCCCAGAAACATGAGAGAGGAAATGGGACTGATTTTCACATACTTGGGCAGCTCCACCATCTTATCTCTTAATTGCCTAATTTGTACTTCCTTTGCTTTATTCTATTTTGTTTCGTTCTTATTTATCTTCGATATCTCAGTTATGCACGTGCGTAGCAGCGTAAAGTTAGCTACACCACTGCCTATCGTACAACAATTTTAGTTCTTCCACATTTCCTCCTTAACGAACTACAAACAATAGGGTTTGATTGTTTTCTTTTTTACCTTCCCTCCTTGGCTCTCTTGCAGTTTCTTTCGTTCTCCTAAAGCCAATCTCCGTAATTCCAACAACTTCTGGTTATTCGGCTCTATCTTGTAATAGTTAAAGTATAAATAAATGATATAAAGAACTAAACAAAGCTTTAAACAAACTTGACACAAATTATCTTGTGTCACATGCATGCATGTCGTTCCGTTGTTCATGGAATTGAAGCAACTGGATAGTGAGTACTGTACGGCAACCAACAGATAATTTATTCAAGCAATAGAACACACTTTCTATGGGTTTACCGGCGTGATAACCTACGCGGTATGTTGGGAAAACACGAGAAAAGCTTGTAAATCGCGAGCCGACGGCGAGTGATTTACAAGCTTTTCGAGTGTTCTCCCAGCATCCCAAGTGGGTTATCACGCCGGTAAACCCATAGAAAGTGTGGTCTATTGCTTTTATAAAATTACTTTTAGTAGAACGGAGCCTTTTAGGTAAAAATGTGGTTTTAGTTCCGTGATCAAGCCATGTCTTCTCTCTAAAGTCACCATAAGCCAATCATGAATCACGATTTAAAAGCGCCGAACTTTCTCAAAACTCAGTTCAGTCAAACAACAAACAGCAGCACTTCAAAGCACGAGTTTTTGCACTCATTACATGATAACTTATGAAAGCTGTTTTTCAGGAAACGTCAACACATATTCATGCGAAGGTACAATGAAGTTTGTTTACTACAAAAGTAGAAAATTGAACATCAAACTGTACGCAGCTGTATTTTGTTGAGTCGATTCGTAAATACTTCGTGCTTACAGACGAAACTGGCAGCTGTTGTAATGGAGGACTTCATTCACTTTTTACAAGCTGCAGTGGTTAGGATCTGTTTTCTGGACCTTATCATGATCAAGAAATGTTGCGGTAACGACGTAGCTGCATTTGCGAAGTTGTCGCAGCGAGCGATGGAAATATGTCAGTGGTAGCTCTAAATTTGGAGAAAGGTTTCTTTGCCGTAGCCACATATTAGCGATAATATTTGTTGATTTGTGAAGTCAGGTGGTTTGAAGTAGGTTATGGCATCGATATTACGGAATGATTTGTGCACATGTTGGAAAAAAACCAGCGCGAAACTCTGACATTTTTAATCATCGTTTACAGCTTGTTTACAATCTGCAGCGGCCGATTTTGTACCATAACTTGAACAGATATCTCTTTTCGGAACAATTTCTTCCATTCAGGAATTTAATTTTGACATAAAATAAATCAAGAATGCTAAAACTATCCGTTTTGTTGCTGGTTGGCACACGGTTAAGCTTTCCTAAAGACTTTCTACACCAGAAATTCACACAGTTGTTGTCTTTCTCTGCGATTTGGCATCGTCGTGAAATGTAAACTGCTTTCCAAATTGGTACTTTATAACTTATAAAGCTATGGCAGTATCGAATTGTTATGCTCTGTAATAAAATGTGGAAACCAACACTTTTTAATATTAAGAAGGGCTGGGTAAGTAACTTGTTCTGTTTTTTATTCTCTCAAATCGTTGTTTGCAGATCAATAGCCCGTTTTGTTTTTGGCTCGTGTTCCGGGTGCCTTTTTCTATGGGTTTACCGGTATAATAAACCATAGCTTTTTGACCAAACAGATGGCGCGTACTATCTCAGTTATTTTATAAAGTACTATAATACTAGAGAGCTCTACAAAGATGCGAGGCGGTAGCATGAGGTCAATCCCCTAAAATGAAAATGATGACGATATTATCCACGCTAGACGGGCTAACGTTATTAAAAATCATGACAATGTTCTATTCAAAAATGGAAAATAAGGTTCCTGATATGATGAAATTTAGCAACGGATGAAAGATGGTTTAAAAATAGATAGAACAATATAATGCAGTACATTTATATTTTTTAGATGTCAAACAAAGGGCTGCAAATGAACATGTTTGAAAGATAAAATAACTAATCTCTTCAAGTGCTTAATAGTTAGGGGAATGATTCACGCTAAAACTTTTGTTCTAGCACAGGCAGCCCAAGCTTGAACTATTAGCATAGGCACTGTTGCGTAACCTCTTGGAAATATCAGAGAGGTAAAAGGATTTGTATAGCGAAAAAACGATTGTTTCGGTAACCAACATATATATTCAATAAAAAGAAACGGCTTACTTTTCTCAAGTTATAAGTTTCTTGATTGGTTCGATAGCAAGAACAGCAAAAAAAATTCTCATTAAATAAAGTCATATATGCGTCATTCACTATTTCACACTCGCTTAAAATTCTACTTGCTTGTTTTAATAGTGAACCGAACGTTTTCCGATTGTACTGAGTGCGCCAACTGTACACAAAGTACACAAGAATTCCTTCTCCTCATCAGCTCTAAAGTAAAAAAAACAAGCTTTTTACGGCCTATAATCCGAAAAAAGTGGCCGAAAATCATGTCAGTGTCTTGTAGCAGCCTGTACACGCAATACAGCCGGTACACACTCGGTGTAATCGGTACAGCTGGTATACTCAAAAGCAGTCGGTACTTCAGATTCAGTAGGTATACTTGATACACTCGGTACAACCAGTACACTCCTATATATGACATCATTTCCTGCGAAATGTTCTATTGTTCTCTGTAACTAGCCAATAAGCCAGCCGCTTTAAAACGGTGCAAGGCAACCGACAAGCAGACGACTGATTTTTTTAGACAAACAACTGGTCACACCTGGGCCTACACAAAATATATTTTCAGCGCTGGAAAAATGTATTACTGATTTACTCAATTCCTGTAAAGGATACTCTTAATCCCTTATCACACCACGCATTGGCTTCGTCAAATTGTTTCAACTGAATGCAGGCACTTGCAGCTGTAAAGGCATAAAGAACAGACGCCACCAACAAAACATTTTTAATGAGCTGCAGATTAAGGAAAATACTGATTCGTAGTTTTTACATTAAAATTAAATAAATTAAAATCAGATACTGAAATTATCCAACAGATTTGAAGGATGAATCTTATTTCTGTCCTACAAAGAATTCAACTATAAAAGTATTAGTAAGAGATCTCTGAGTTAAAGGGTGTTATTTACACCATGTTCACACTATATCGGATGGCTTTTCCTGGCGCCACGAAAAGCCACCCGGTATAGTGTGAACATCTATCCGATATGCGACTCTATACTTTCGAGATTGGCGCGGCGCAGCTTCGCTCCGTCACATAAATCACGCCGCCTTACCCATTTTTGTGTATGAACAGAAGCCCTATCCGGTATTGATTTTTGTGGCGGCGCAAAAGCTATCCAGCATAGTTTGAATATAGCATTAGTGATAACAAAATTGCTCAAAAAATAGGCCGATAATTAAGCCAACAAAAATGGACTTTTAAAAGTTTAATATGATCCTGCCAGAAATCGGGCATTAAAAAATAATAGCTGAAAGACATAAAAAGGCGGCATTCTTATCTTAAACAATCTTAACAACAACAGGGGAGAAGACAGCTGACATGAATATATGTGTAAGATGTACTTATAAGGACGGTACAGTGTCCAAAACTGTTCAATGTTGATAGGATCAGATGAACCTGAAATTGTCTCTTAGTATGCGAACTGAATAGGACTGAAAAAGTAAGGAAGAAATTTGTTGTGGCAATCGAAAAAAACTAACAATGGTAAAATTCCTGGGCCTATAAGATCTAAAAGAGAAAAGCTCTTAGAATTATTTGGGCGAAACATAAAACGAATAAGTCTAAATAAGAACGACTTCATTCATGGAAAAAAAAATACACAAGGTTAATATTGTCGGTGGCCCACGATGCATCAAGAATAAATCTAAAAAGAGGAAGCGCGAAGAGGAAGAAAAGAAAGCAACCGAAAAAGGTATTAAAGACGCTATAAACTACTCAGTATCTTAGTCAATATATTAGAGGCTGGAAACTTGCATGGCATAGACATAGAGTGTTTCCAGAATGTGGTCAGAGATAGAAATGAGGTTCAAAAATATATTACACCAATACGCGACTATCACTGAGCTTGGACTTTCTCAGAGAGGGTAAGGGTAGGGTAGGAGTAAGTGATGCTTAGTTTATGTAAGGGGGGAGGGGGCGAGAGGGTTGGTTTAATTCGGGGAAAGCGAAGCATGCAATCAACAAGAAGGAAATTCTTAAATTACACAGGCAACTCGCTTTAATATATTCATTATTTTTAAATATGCTTAAAAGCAGACTACATCATAGCGTAAAAATGTCATACAGGCCAGCCCACATGGGTTCAAGGCTTGCATCAGTCGCTTTCTCGATCCGTGTCAGTACACAAAACTTTAACTCTTACCCCTTAGAAAAGCTTTTTGAAAATGTGGTTGTAATTCAACGGCAACTTTTGCATCTTTCAGTGTTTCAGAGTAATTGCCTATAAAAATAGAATATAGAACACACTAAGTAAAACCTCAGATAGGTTTAACAGAGCAAGGGGCGAGGAAAAAATTAGCCTACACGTTTACTTAACAACTACTAACTACTTCGAAAGTACTATTTAATGTGCTAATCAGTTCAATAGACCAAAAGGTGAGATTTTTTAAAGCTAAAATATATTACAACTCTTACCCAAATTAGAATGTGCTGCCGCCCTGTTGCTGTGCAGTTTGGCGTTAAGATCTTTATCTTTGCAGTTCACTTTAATTCCTTCAGTGTAGTGGTGAATGGCGCCGTTGAAATTCTTCTTGTTGTATTCATTGTTACCCTCATTCTTATAAACCTCTGCAATTGCTACAACAAAGCATTCCAAACTTTTGAAATTTCTTACCTTAACTGCTGTTTTAAATTTCTATAACTGCTACAATGAAGCAAATTAGAACACTGCAATTTCAGTTAGATACAACTGCGTTGAGTCAAGGGTTTGACTGATAAGAATACTTACACCTGACAGGGGTATAAAGGTTTATACTAAGTTGCCTTGGATACCAATGACATTTTCTTCGTCGCTGATAGTTTATTATAGAAACTTAATATTGTTTTAATTTCTCACCTCTTAAATTCTCATCATCAAATTGAAGTGTTTCCTCAGCCGATGATATGACGTCACCTTCTTTGGCAGCTATGTTTGCACTGCTCTCCATGGCGGAATGCTTTAAGATTTTAAAATATCATCAGGTTATTCTGATGTTTGCAGGCAATTCATATTTATAGCAAAGATGTTATTAATCCAGCAGATTTCTACCACATCAAATTCAAATTAGGTTCTCGTTACCCGCACATATATATGTCTAATATCGCATTTGTGCTAAAAGCATAACTTAAGTAAATTAATACCGTAGAATTTTGAAAATAAGCCCCGGGGCTTATATTTTTCAAGGGCCCTTTTTGAGGGGCTTATTGAGGGAAATTGTATTTGCGTTTCAAATCGATTAGGCTAGCCTTATAGTTGGAAGGAAATTTACCATCTTTGCTTTGTTTTACTTTGTATTTGAGTGTAACGGAAGAGAGGATACCTTTGTATACTGGGTGGGTCACCTTGACGTGTTTTCCCTCATCTCTTCTTATCGCGTGGAGCTATTTCTTCTTCATTTGAAGGTTATCGATGGAAAATTTAAAGAAAGCCCTTTTAGTCCCATCCGCATTTCGGTAGCCTTTCTTTGGACACCCAGGAACACTGGCATTTTTGTCTCGAAAGAATTGGCATTAAATGACCTAAATTGAGGCGATATTGTGCCCTTAACAAAGCAATGGAAATCTTTGACCTTTTTTGTTTTGGATTAATCGAGCGTCGAGCCTCTCGAGCGAAATTTGTTACCAGTCCGCTGCGCCGTCCGCTATTATGAACGTCGTGTATTGTACAACAACTTTAGTTCTTCAAGATTTCCTCTGAAACGAACTACAAACAATAGGGTTTGATTGTTTTCTTTTTTACCTTCTCTCCGTGGCTCTCTTGCAGTTTCTTTTGTTCTCCCAGAGCCCTTTTCCTTAATTCCAACAACTTCTGGTTATTCGGCTCGATCTTGTAATAGTTAAAGTATTAAATAAATAATATAAAGAACTAAACAACCCTTTAAACAAACTTGAAAGACATTATTTAGAGTAACATGCATGAGGTTCTATTGGTGATAGAATTGAAGCAACTGGAAAGTGAGTACTGTACAGCAACCAACAAATAATTTATGGTACTATATATTAGAGAGCTCTACAAACGTGCGAGGTGGTGGCATAAGGTCAATCCCCCAAAATCAAAATGATGACGTTATTATCCACCCTAGAAGGTCTAACGTTATCAAAGGCATGACAATGTTCTATTCCAAAACGGAAAATAAGGTTCCTGAAATGATTAAATTTAGCAACTGATGAAAGAGGATTTAAAGATAGATATTATTCGATTTCAAACCAAGGGCTGCAAAATGAACATTTCTGAAAGATAAAATCACCAATCTCTTTAATTGCTTCACAGTTAGGGAAATGATTGACACTGAAACTTTAGTTCTAGCACAGGCAACCCTTTCTCGAAGTATTATATAGCTTCGTTACCGCTGCGTAACCTCTTGAAAATACCAGAGAAGTACAAGGATTTGTATGGGAGAAAAATGATTGTTTCGGTAACATTCGCATATATTCTATAAAAAGAAACGGCTTACCTTTCTTAAGTTATACGTTTCTTGATTGGCTAGCTAGCGGAAACAGTAAAAAAGAAATCTCCAATAAAGTCATATATGATTTATTTACTTTTTCACACCAACTTAAAATTCTACTTGCCTGTTTTACAAGTGAACCGAACGTTTACCGATTGTACCGAGTCCGCCGAGTGCACACAGTGTGTCGGAAATCCTTCTCCTCATCAGCTTTACAGTTAAAAACGTTTTTTACGGCCCATAATTCGAAACTTTTCGCCAAAAATCAGTGTCTCATAGCAGCCTGTACCCGCAATGCAGTCGGTACACACTCAGTACAATCGGTACACTGGAGCCGGCACACTCAAAAGCAGTTGGTGCTTTAGATTCATAGTCGGTACACTCTACACTTGGATATGTGACGTCATTTTCTGCGAAACGTTCTATTGTTCTCACTAACTAGCCAATGAGAGCTCCGCTTTGGAACGGTGTACGTCAAGCAGACGACTGATGTGTTCAGACAAACTCCTGGTTACACCTGGGCCTACACAAAATATATTTTATTACTTTCAATTAGGTATCAATTCCTGTAAAGGATACTGCTAATCCGTTATCACACCACGCATTGGCTTCGTTAAACCTTTTCAACTGAATGCAGGCACTTGCCCCTGTGAAGGCATAAAGCCGCACATACGTTAGTTACAAAATATTTTTAATGAGCTGCAAATGAAGAAAAATAATGTCCGATTCGTATTTTTAAATAAAAATAAAATGGACAAAATTACATATCGAGCTGAGAATTATGATCGGAGATTCTAGCCTGAATTTCAGACATTTCTTCGAGTCGTTTATTCTCTCATTGACGTCTGAATCGACCGGCCGTTAATGCTGTGCAGTCACGTCACTACCCGAAAACCTTAATTCATACAAAAATTAAAACACGATTTTAACTGGCAAACAAAGAAATATCGTCCGGAAATGTCTATATGGTACAGAATTGCTTTGCTCTTAAAACATAATTCACGTTTAACGTTCAAACTGTCAACTGCACGCAGTTCTTTGAACGAATCTGTCGCCGAAAAAACTGATAGCAGAGTACAGCGCCATAATTCAATTAAACTCGATCGCGGTCACGTAATAAAATTAATGCACTCACAGAACACTTTAAAACCACAACAATTTGCTTTGAATGAAAAGAAGCTATTTGTTTCTTAGTGAAGAAGAAAGAAAAGAAGAAAGAAAAGCTAACAGAGTCATTACACTTCATGACGGTGGAAACGAATGACAGGAAGTTCGAATTATAAATCTCACAAAAATCGATCACCGATGCTTGGGATAAACAAAACCACCGCCGAAACCTCAACGCAGCTCTAAATGAAAACCCTACCGACTCTCCGCATTGATTGTTCATTCGTAGTTTGATTTGGCAAGTCATAGTTTCGAATAGCCTGTGTACAGCCGTCCCCTCCCCTCAGAAAAAAATCGGAGAAGCACGGATAAGGGACCTTTCAATATATATTTAGCTTCTCTTTCCCGAAAACCCTGGATCTGAATAGTTAAATGCGTGTAGTTTTCATTGTGGCAACATAATTCCGAAAAATCGCTATAAAGTAATCCTTAAATTGCAGATTGAAGAAGCAAGTTGTCCGTAGATAATCATTATTTAAAAATATTACATCACAGCGCGAAAATGTTATGCTGTGCAAACCCACATGGCCGTATAAACACACAGCTGTAATGCACCTATCAATGTAATGCCGGCGAGGGGGGGGCGAATGAGCCATACACTAATCAATTGTACTTGAAAAAATCGACTTGGTTTCTTTTTACTTCCGTTTACTTTGATACCACAGTATTTTAAGAGGTTCAATTGATCAAAAACACGCTAAAACAAACGAAATTGGAAGACAAAACAGTGAAATCCACTCAGCCTTCGCTTGTTCTCATTGGCCTCCATGATTTCCTGATCTTTTCAAACCGTATGGTGCATTCGTGAAGCGTGGAAGCGGGGAACATACGTTCGGTCTCAGACTTTTTCGTCCGAGTTGGCAGTCAAATATCTCCTCGTCGGGCGAAGAAAGGTTCAAATATCCCCTCCCCCGGGAGAACAAGATCAGTCAAATGCCCTACCCCAGGGACAACAAAGACAATCAAATCCGCACCCCATGCCCTGCCCCCCCCTCCCCCGCCGACTTTACATTGATAGGTGCATAACTCTTAAATAAATGAAAGAAAAAAATAGAATAAAATAAAATAAATTAATAACGATTTAGAGGTAGCACATCCACCAAGTGATTCTTCGTCTACGTGATTCCTGGCCGAATTGGAACTCTTACCTCTCACAAAAGCTTTCAGAAAGTGTGGTTGCAATTCAATGGTAGCTTTAGCATCTTTCACTGTTTCAGAGTAATTGCCTATGAAAATGAAAAACAGAACACACTATTTAACAGCTCAGATAGGTATAACAGACCAAGGGGAGAGGTTACGATAGCTTACAACGTACTTACGTAACAACTACTGCACTCGTTAGCAAGTTTCTGTGTGCAGTCCATTCATTGTTGCCGATCAGTTCAATAGACCAAAGATAAGATATTTAAAAGCTAATATGTAACAACTCTTACCCAAATTAAAATGTGCTGTCGCTCTGTTGCTGTACAGTTTAGCGATATTTAAAAGCTAATATATAACAACTCTTACCCAAATTAAAATGTGCTGTCGCTCTGTTGCTGTACAGTTTAGCGATATTTAAAAGCTAATATATAACAACTCTTACCCAAATTAAAATGTGCTGTCGCTCTGTTGCTGTACAGTTTGGCTTTAAGATCTTTATCTTTGCAGTTCACTTTGATTCCTTCAGTGTAGAAGTGAATGGCGTTGTTGAAATTCTTCTTGCTGTATTCATCGTTACCCTCATTCTTGTAAACCTCTGCAATTGCTACGACAAAGGAAATGAAATGATTTTTGACTTCAATGTTGAAATGATAGTGGCTGTTATTCTACAACTGCTTCGATAAACCAAATTAGAAAACTTTCTATGAGTTTCACACAAATGCGTATCAGTCAAGGGTTTGACTGATAAGAATATTTTTAAACGCCGTGCACCTGACAGAGGGATAAAGGCTTATACATATTTGTAACTAACCGAGTAAAACTTCTCCGCCATTGATATTTTATTACAGAAAGTATATGATATTTTCATTTCTCACCTCTTAAATTGTCATCGTCAAACTGAACGGTTTCCTCAGCAGGTGAAGTGACGCCATCTTGTTTGGCTGCTTTGTTTGCACTTCTCTCCATGGTGGAATGCTTTAAAGTTTATACCATTCAAGACCATTAGGTTAATATTGTGGTGTTTGTAACCAATGCGTTTTTTGTGGCATAGATATTCTTAAAAAGAAACACACCGCAGCGTTTTATCACATCAACCCGCGAAAAATTGCTTCTTGTCACTCGTACATAAGAGTAACTGTACATTTGTTCTGAAAGCTTGGCTAAAGTAAGTTAATATCTCCATGTAATGTCATTTTGAGCACTTTTTAGCTTTATCAATACGCTTCCTTTCAATTTGTAGTGTTGAAAGTACATAACAACACCTAAATAATTTCGTCTCATTATTCCTATGATAGATATCAAAACCAGGTAAGACTGTAGAAGATGCCACCCCAGCTTGCATCGGTTGATTTTCTAAGAACCATACACTAGATCAAGACAAGACACTCACCTATCTCTCTGCAAAGGTTCAGCAGCTAGCAACGAAACTTGCATTTATCTTATCTAAATGAAGTAAACGTGTAACAAACATTATATTCGAAACAGGATGTTCCATCAACTACATATAAATTAGGGTTTTTTCCCTTGTTTTTGAACATTCGCTTGCCAATTTTCAATGCCTCGCTGGGCAGGAATTAGTAAAAGTCAAAACATGTTCCTTTGACTTGATCTCTCTTGTGTTTTGTGTTTTAAATTTTAGTGTCACCTATTTATTTGCTAACATACAGTGTTAACAGATAAAACCATGAACAAGCGATGGAAAGTGAAAGTGGTGAAAATGTTGGGTGTTTCTTGGTGGTGCGGAAACTATTATTAGTTTGTTTTTGCGTTGTGGTGTGGGTATTGTTCAGTGTCTTTCCAATCTTTTCTATGACGTCATTTGGTGATTGCACTCGTCCGCAACACCAAGAAACTACCAAAATATTATGTTGTCTTACCCGAAAAGAATGAGAATTACACGGCTATTTTTTGTCACAGACTTGGAAAAAGAAAGTGTCCAACAAAGGACCAAAGAAATAATTTGGTAGAGGTTTAGTTTATTTCGAATGCTTTTAGTTATAGCCGATGCTGAATTTGGCACCAGGAAGTTATAAAGTAATCTGCAGTTACTTAGTGTTAAAAAATATAAAAGTTGACGACGATATTAACATTTACTTATCATGTGAGGCTTAATTGAACAACAAGGATAAGACATTTTAGCAACAAGCGGGAATAACGTATCATTTATAATTGCAAATTTCCGAGTAAAATTATCTATTAATAGACATAAGTAAATTCATTAAATATTGTTATGAAATGCTGGTATGAAAAAGAAATACACGTTGTTATGATCAGCTTTTTATAATAAATTACTCAATTAGCTTTAATTATGAAGCCAAAATTTAACTTAACTCTTGTGTATTTGTGTCGTGTTATGAACAAATATTTTGTTCCAAAAGTTTCCTTCAACCGGAACTTTGTTTACAGATGTCGGATCGGTTGATCATTCAACGGCGGTCTGGTGACATGTACTATGAATTGAAAGTGGAGTTAATTCAGTCGGAACCTTCGGAAACCAAACGAAAACCTGGTGGAATTAGGTCCAAAAAATTCAAAAGAAGGGGCCTGACTGATTAGAGCACCTGTGTCCAGAAATTTAAGATCGATAGAACACTTGGAAGGGAGAGGTTAGCTCCCTTGCCGCTCCCCCTACATCCGCCCAGGTACAGTAACAGTGTCGGAACGCTTGATGGATTTTGTGTCATCCATACAAACTTTCCCGTCGTTAAAAATTTTCGTTTACTGATTTCCTTTATTAAACACCGAAGCCATAAGTTGCGTTCGATCGGAATAAACAAGCTGACTTTTACAGTGTAGGCAAACGTTTGACTTAAATCAACTTGATTGGAACGTCTTTGATCTTAAAAACCAGATTCCACAACAAGCGCAGTTGTGGCGAAATTGCGAAAAACTGTACATGTAGCCTAAAATTTGTCCGTCCTTCTTGTCTGGCAAGAGATGACGATGAACCGAGTCAAGCGAATGCGCTAGTTGGTTTACATAGCGTATACTTTCACTAGACTACCTATAATCCAAGAACCACTTAAATCTGACTTACAGTAAAAACGGTCGAGAGTTAAATTACCTTGCAATCGATCAGAAATTGGCTGAATCAGTACAAGAGTATATAGAATTAAGTATTCAGCGAGAAACAATGACCAAAATTGTTAAATCAAGGTATAAATTACCGATCTTAGGAACAAAAAGCACACTTGATGCCCTTCGGAAGCCTACTTAGAAAACATAAAGCATCAGTCACACTCGGGCTCGCAAGGTGTTCCAAATGACCTAACATAATACTCCACAGTACTGTCCTGTAGAACTTAGGCAAGCGACTTTTTATACCAGTTATTGTGAGTAACAAGGAATCTTCCAGCCCAGAAAGTTCTATCAATCATTACTTTGCTTCAAGGGGGGATACTTTAATCTGCTTTTTATGTAGCCTGACGTCAAAAGCAGGTTGAACGCAGCCCGTAAAGTATTAGGGGCAAATTATCTTGATGAGCATTGCTTCGTTCAGCTGTAACGAACTTTCAAGCATTGCGGAGCTCGCGTGGAGACAAATATCGCCTATACATGTAAGAGGCATCGAATCACCCAAGATTGTTTTCACTTTCAACATTACTATTTTCATTTTTCTAACTAATCGTACTCAAGCACTAAACGTGCTCTTAGGCACCAAGTGTGAACAGCTTTATTTAATTTGAATTTTCACCACGCTCATCATAGTTCGTTGTCTATTCATAAAATTCAGGAGAGAATTTTGGGCTAAACATTTTTTATTTCCCAATTGTGTGACTAAACAGCTTTCCAAAAAATGAACCCTTCTCACTTAAGATTTTGTCAAACAGTTTAATATCTGAGGAACATGACCGGGGGGGGGGGGGGGGTTACTCCCTTATATAATCCATATAGGTATGTACCGCCCCAAAGGGTATGGTTTTGGCCTCCTTTTGGTCTGAAAACGGGTACAGATTTTGCCCATTTTGGTCTGGAATCTTTTATGGGTTACAAGGGAGTCTACGTAGTGTATGAATTAACCTGCGAAAACATCCGTTTCTCCTTGCTCTTCGCCGCTAAGGACGTTTCGCGAGGAGGAACGTCTGCGACTCAGCGACAGAAATTCCATACTGATGACGTAAAATCTGTCCAGAATCTGGTCAGAAGCGCTGATTGGTCGACGGAGTAGTTACATTGTTTTAGCTATTGTTTACGAATGACATACAAAAGACAAAAGGCCAAAGAGGTCAAATGTAAACGCGAAGAATCTCTAGCAAAACAGTCAATATTTGTAGAATATACTCTTCTCTAGAAGAAATATTTGAGTTTTGCTGGAGCTCGTTGGCAGATGAACTCAAAAAGTTACCAAAATCGACCAGAAGACAAGTAAAATTGTACAAATTTGTATTTGGAACCCCATGACTACCCGATTTATTATGTAAACATTGATTTGCGTCATCAGTATGGAATTTTTGCCACTGAGTCGCAGACGTTCCTCCTCGCGAAACGTCCCAAGCGACGAAGAGCGAGGAGAAACGGATGTTTTCGCAGGCTATGTATGAATGTGTTTTGTTGGCTTTATAATCTTAGAGATGATTACATAATTTCTGTTGATGTAAACATGTATTGTTGCGTTTTGTGACCACCCCCAGGTCCGAAAACGGGTATGGATTTTTGAGGCCAGGTCTGAAAACGGGTGTGGAAAATGACAATTTTTTGGTCTAAAGTAGGGTCAGGACTCGTAGAACCAGGCGTGGTCCACCCTACCAAGAATTCCCAGGGGTAGCCTCACCGGGAAATATGAAGGAGAGTACTAATCCAATTTCCCAGCCCAGCTCAATCCGTTTTCTCAAATCATAGTTCTGGTGTACAAATCCCATTCCGAACAACAGTGTTATATGCATTAGCCCATTTCTAAGACTTAACGGCCGGTTTTGTGCATTTAACTGAGCCATTTTATTTTGCTCTTCTGAGAGAAGCTACTATTGCGGTACTAATATTTATCTAGTTATAATTGATTCCGGATTCCGGATTTCGGATTTCTGGTTTTAGGCAAACCCAGAAAGAAACTTCGCGGTATCTCGCTGACAAAATATTATTCAATGCCAGTTTAATTTGCCAAATTTCGACGATCATCGAGTTCTACCTCCGTTTTGAAAGACTCGTGTGCAAAAAGCCTTGCGGTAATTTTCCTTGCATCCACTTCTTAAAGCAACAGAAATATGGGAATAAAATTTGACTTACATTACAGTTAATTTAACCGAACGCAAGTAAATCCATGTTTAACGACCAAAACTTTACTTGTCTCCACTTATGTCGAAAATCGCAGCGAGCGTGGAACGTGTGTGGAGTGTACAGCGAGGCCGAAACGATACATTTATGTAGCGATATGGTGTCGTTGTAATAGTTAATTTTTTATTTCAGGTCATTTTTCGTTTTCTTCTTTTTTTTTAAACTTCGTTAGCATGCATTAATTTCCATACCCGAAAACAAAAGAAAAACAAAAATTACCTGAGATAAAAATTGAACTACAACATCTTCAACGAGGACATAAAACGTAAACGTGATCAGTTGTTTTGACTCGGTTTAGTGAAATGCTTTTGGTAATGAGTTTCCACGGCAGAAGCAATTTGGGTCATTACCCAGAAAATACATTCTATGAGAGAGAAATCGAGGAAATTTATCAGCGCGTCTCAGCATCTTAAGGTCTCGGTAAATGAAAATTTTAGTACATTGCTCGATTTTGTTTTTTTTGGATTTTTGGCATGAGTGGGTCCTAAATTTTAATTTGGCAGAAAAAGAAAATCAGAAAGTGCTTTTTAACCCTTCTAAAATGAGCCTTTTCTGAGCTAACCAGCCAAGCGTGGACTTCGCGCTAAATCTTTAGGGCTGATTTTCTCTCACTCTATTTTACACGCAAAAATCAAAATTCTCCGACCTCCAGTCGGGACAGGTTTTAGGCTATCGCTTTGAAACTTTCAGATATGATGGATAATGATATAGACTCAAAAAGGGTGTGAGGAATTTTCCGATTTCCCTTTGTAACTCATTTTATGTCAGTTTCTTTGCGTAAATCGCGCTCGAGATTCGACTTTTTAGTTTGAAATGCAATAATTCCGCTAACACGAGACATCTGCAAATTTCCTCACACCCTTTTTTAGGTCTTTTATCTGTCAATCAGATGCAATAAAAAGGAAGTGAATATTTAACAACGCGAAAGGGCTGGAGCTTCAGCAGTAAACTCGATACCTCTGAGTTCGAGAACAAAAAACTTAAGCACCTTTTGAAATTCGATGAAATAAAATCTTTTATAAGGTAATTTAGTCTTTTAGCTTTAATTTGATATGTAACTTGCCTTTGTAGCGAAAATACTCGCGCGACTAGAATTTTTTTCTGTGGGCACCTCGTTTTCCTTTACCGAGACCTTAAATTCGCCACTTTCAAGTTGCCCACTTTATCTATCGTTTTTTTCTTTATACAGTCATTTATCTTTCTAACAAACTTTATTTTCACACCTTTTTTTCCTTTGTTATCCATCTTGATATCTCCTTAGCGACGGAAGACAAGATAGTCTTCACATGATCAGTTACCAACAAGATATAAACCATACTTAGGATGAAAAACTGTGGGCCCCTTCTCACAGCACTTCTCTAATCTCACTCTAGAGAATAGAGAAGTAACAATCTCGGGGAGAAACCACCCCCCCCCTTCCCCCGTGTCTATCTTCAGCCATTTCAATTGAAGCCTAGTTATGTTAAGTTGGCCTTACCACGCCAATGCAGTTAAAGTATTCTACATCGAGATCTAGTACGAGTACAACCTTGGAACAACCTGTAGAAAAATATGTCTTTAGAATTCTTAATCTTTCCAGTTAATTACTGACCGGGAGACAGCTAGTGTCTTTATTAACACTGGCCGCAATAAGCGTAAACAGACTGCTCACCTTGTTTCTGGGTCTCAGATACACTTATGTCCAGGATCGATCTTGCTAGCAAAAATTTGCTGGGAAATTGTTTTCGCAATTTTAGCAAAAATAAAAAAATAAAAATAATAAAGGAAATTGATATCAGAAATGTAGCAAATTTCGCAAAAATCACAAAAGTAACAAGGATTTTTCTTGTTACCTAAAAACACCGAGTAACAAATACCGCAAAAATAGCAAGATTTCCAATTTTAACAAAATTCTAGACTTAGAAAGAGGAAAGGCCAAGGAGGGCTTTGAGAAGCATGCTATGTTGAGGTTAATGACTTAAGGTAGCAGGGAGTGGCATCCTTTTTTTCTGTTTATCTTTTTGTTCTTTTATAAAAGACTTAAATTCGCTAATAAGTTGAGAAGAATGGGGAACATGGTACTAAGACAGCGTTCTTAGAAGAGATCGCCGAGAAGACTGCTTAAATTTTGTTTTTAACCCGGCTGTACTAAGTAATTAGCATGTCATATCGAAATAATGAAACAGTTTATTAGAAAAGGTTTGCCAGATACTTTGTGAATCACAATAAAAAAGTTTCTTCTAAGACTATGTAACAGAATTTGCACGGTTCTTTGTTGACGGTTGTACAGGTCAAAAATTTTTCCGTGTAAACGGCGTCAAAATCTATTGCTTTTCTTCCTCTCGCAGTAGCTTGCATGGGTATACGGTCTCGTTTGCACTTGCTCATCAACATACATTCTTTTAAATAACCCATACATATTTTTTGGACCCCCCACTTCCATTCAGCCTTTCACATCAACGTGCGTTCCAGAGAAAGATACGTCAACAACCACTTTAGATAGACTCCAGGAAGGCATGTGGCGACACCTGTGACGTGCCTCTTGCAGATACCTAAACAAAAATCAAAATCATGCAGTTAGTCTAGTTCAGTATTCGTTGTACACTTTTAAATTGCACACTCTCGGGTACGTTTTCTTTACTTAGCATAGAACATAATTTTTGCAGGTAAGGTTTTTGTCTACACAACTTTTGACTTGCTTTCCTGCTCCACATTCTCTCACATGGTTTCTTCTCATATTGAGAATTGTAATTATCTTATTATCCATTCCCCTCAGGGCTTTTTAGGGATAATTTACAACACTGGTTGGGGGACTTTTCAAGGGGCGTCGATAAAATCCGGAACATGGAACCTTCCGGAACATGCCTGAACATGCCGGAACATTCCGGAACATTTCGGAACATGAAAAAATAAAAATAATTTTCATGAAAAAAAAAAAAAAATTAATAATAATGAAATTATTTTTGTACAAATTAATAATAACGTAAAATAGCAAAAAAAAAAAAAAAAAACGAAAAATAATGAGGTAATCAAGAAAAAGAAACTGGTATCCTCTCTGAGTATGAGAAAACAATATTTTGTCGCAACAAATTAAAATTTGTTGGGCGAGTAAGGTTCATGCAAATTACAGTAATGAGTGAAGGCGTGCTTCTAGACTCAAAATATATTAAAATGGGTCGCGAGGAGGGGGGTTTTCAAGCTTTCCTCACACAGCCACCTCTTGTAATTGTTTGCCATAAGTTAATCATTTGGCGGTTAACCATTTACGGTTCTGCAATGGTCTGAAATGTCGGTGCAGTATTTCATGTCAAGCCAAGTCGGTAAGTAGCTCATTTCAAGCCGACATATAGTCTCCTTTTATATATTAACCGACATTTGCTTACTTGGGGTGCTTTGTTTCACTTGAGGTTGACATGAATTACTTACAGACTAGGCGGCTCTGTGAACTTAAGAAGAGTATAGGGGCTCCTGTCTTTGGATTTTAGTGGACAATACTCACATTCGTAGTAGTTTCTATACTGCTTACAGTCAGCATGATATTTCAGACGTCTCCTCGAGTAGCAAGAAGAGTTTGCGGGGAGACGGCTAAAATTCAGGCTAACTGATAACAGTTAGAAACTATCGCTGCACTACCACTGCCACTGCAACGTGAATCTTTAATTTAATTATCCAAGTCCAAAGCGACGAGCCCCTAAGCTCTTCTTACAGTTGCAAAGCCGTAAATGGATAACCGTTAAACCGCATGGCAAACATTTACAAGAGGTGGCTGTGTGAGGAAAGCTTGAAAACCCTCTCCTCGCGACCCATTTTAATATATTTTGAATTTAGAAGCAAGCCTTCACTCATTACTGTCATTTGAATGGACCCTCACTCGCCCAAAAAATTCATTGCGACAAAATATTGTTTTTTCATACTCGGAGATGATACCAGTTTCTTTTTCTTTCTTTCTTTGTTTGTGTCTTTATTTTTCGTTTTTATGTTATGTTATGTTATTTATTTTTGTTTTTATAAATTTTTGCAAAAATTGTTTTCTATCTATTGTTTTTTTATTATTATTTACTATTATTATTATTATTATTTAATTAATTAATTATTTATTTTTTCATCAAAAAAATATTTTAACTTTTTCATGTTCCGGGATGTTCCGGAATGTTCCGGGATGTTCCATGTTCCGGGTTTTATCGACGCCCCTTTTCCAGATTGCTAAAGGTGCAGTTTACAAGTAATGAAGGGATTACTAATGATGCCACCTATGTGAGTGTAAAATCAAGATAGACCACTACACCGGGAACTACGACCCCTACTCTTTACAAATAGTGTGTGGGTTCCTTTATCGCCCTACAGAATCTATTACATGTCCCAGGCTTGTGAGACAGGGCCTACGTTTTATCGTTTATCGTCATTGCAAAGGCAGCACTTTCTTCTCAGTTATTTTAAGACCCTGGTTGTTGGTCCGGGCGTGGCTGGAACCAGCAGCTCCTCCCGCTCCCGCTAATCCAACGCAGCTAATCCGGCGGCGGTTGATCTTTCGCTAATGCTTACCCTTGCCGAGTAGTTCGTTCGCTATACACTCCAAAATAGCGGTCAGTAGCTAAGATAATTTTCATGCTTGATTGAGTAGGTTAGTCATGGCTTGTAGCATTGATCTGCCTGCGGAGAGACCATTGCTATGAACATTATCAGTCAGTCCTTGATGAGAATCTCCCAGCATATCACCCTGGTAACTTTCATTTTCACCATAGCAACCGAGTGGCAGCTGCCATCCCAGAAACGTTGATAGTCTATCAAGTGAAACTAACTTATGGTATCCAAGGATACTACAGATGTAGCATTGTTCGATGTAGATTCCTTTTCCAGTTTCGCAGCCTTGAATATTAAAGTTCGTTTGAATAAGTTAATTAGTTTGGATAAATCTGCGTTTGGATTGACACTTCAGATGGTAATCATACGCATCTTTCTCTCTATAAAGAGTAGAAGTTTTCATAGTTATTTCAGTCTTTTTGCACCCTGCTATTAAGGACTCTCACTACAACGAACACCAAACCTTTTAAAGCCCGCTTAAGGACGAGTCCCGCGGGATAAACAGGCACCTGAGTTGAAGTAATACACACCTATAACGGAGTAGCTATAACGCGCCATCATAAATTGACAATTAGCCCTATAATTGACTCGTGGATTATGGTGTTATTCCTGAGAATCATGATACGCTTAATCGGATTCGTCGTCCCGTATAGCAACATATAATAACTACGTAAAGTAGTATTAGTGTATATTATCTAATATTAAGCTATCTTTCATAAGTCAATTATTGTAGATACAATGAAAGAATTTATAGCTTACCATTAAGTGCTTGAAGACCGAAGTTCGGCGCTCGATAAGTAGTGTAAATTCCCAATTTCTGATTAAACTGAGAGAGCATAATATAATTTTTGGAAAAATTAACATGACTCTAGGTGTGAAAGCCAGATTGAAATAAACAAATTCCTACTTGTGTTAGAACATTCTTGTACTCTGTCTGTTTAAACACGAAAATGAAATATTTACAATACTTGACAAATTTGTATTTTTAGAGATTCAACAACTTCCTTATTATTTTGCCTCCACTATACAACCGAACACACAAAACAACACCGCATAACGCATAACTAAACGGTCACTAAATCAAACCCCCTAACTGCGATCCCTCACGCGCTACACTAGAAACCAGCTCTCCGTTCCGTGCCGACCTATGGTAGCCAAATTGTAGCAAAATTCAAGAGAGAAAATATATGTCAAAATCAACAACTTGATACCTAATTCAACAAATATTTCTCAACATCAACACCATTAACTTGTCAACTTTAAGAACGTAATTTTCAATTCAACTATTTTCGTTCAACGTCAACGCATTCAGCTTCAACATTGCAATCAGCCTTAAATGAACAACGACAAATCGCCTCAACAAAAACCATGTTGCTTCACTATCAACTCTTTCTGATTTTCAAATAATTAAGTCAAGAACCAAAAGCTTTCAAGATCAACAAACAAAAATTCGTGTCAACAAATTGGGTCCGAGTTGGCCCCTTGTTACCGCGAGGGACTTGGAAACTAACTACAGTCAACTCCCTTTATAGCGGACACTGTAGGGACCTTAAGTTAGTGTCCTCTGTAGCGAGAGTCCGTAATAGCGGGAGTTTATTTCAGTCAAACGGCTGTAATTCATTTTTGCCTGGAATTTATCTGCTGTCCGTATTATCGGGGTGTCCGTTATAGCGGGGTGTCCGCAAGGCGAGAGTTGACTGTACCTGTCCATATGAGCAAGATGGCGGATGGCAGTGATCGCCGTGAGGTCCGTGGTACATGTACAGATAGCGAGTGGCGTTTATTCTTTACAGATTTAGATGAGTTGTTGTGTGAATATGAGCAGCATCAGTCAACGAGTGACATTTCTTTAAAGGAAAACTTAACTATTCGATTGGAAAATGATGTCCAAGCTTTGCAAAATCTATCTCCATTTGTATCAGACGCCAACAGGGAAGCAGTTATCGAAATGACCAGGAATTTTCAGTTGATGTTTTGGAACTGCTATCGAAGGTGTGAATTTCCCAGTCGAACTAGGTGCTCACAAGTAGCTGTTTTGTCATTCTCTTCACCAAATAGAGTAGTTAATGGACAAGTTGGAAGGCCAAAATATGACATAAAGGAAGAGACATTGATTGAGCTCCGTTCGCTTGGTTTCAGTTGGGAAGATATTGCTCGCATGTTGCTTGTCTCACGCTGGACAATTCACCGCAGAGTATCCGAGTTTGGTCTCAACCACCTGCCACGCTTTAGTGACGTCACTGATGAACAATTGGATAGCAAAGTAAGCGCATTCCTGAGAGAACATGGCTGTTTAGTAGGTTCTTCGATGGTTTTAGGCCATTTGAGATCCGAGGGGTTAATAATACAGCGAGAGCGGGTACGTAAATGCCTTGCACGTGTAGACCCTCAGAATGTCAGAATACGTTGGGCAATAACAGTGTCAAGACGAGCATACTCAGTTGCTGGGCCAAACAGCGTCTGGCACTTAGATGGCCATCATAGCCTTGTTAATTGGGGGTTTGTAATCCACGGCGCAATTGATGGGTTTTCAAGATTGGTGACCTTCTTGCACTGCTCAACAAACAACAGAAGTGATACAGTGGGGGACTTGTTTTTGAATGCAACCCAGGTGTATGGATGGCCATCCAGAGTGCGAACAGATCATGGTGGAGAAAATAGGCAAGTTTGGCAATTGATGGAAGAGAGAAGAGGACCAAACAGGGGAAGCTGCCTGGTAGGTTCTTCGACTCATAATCAGCGAATTGAGCGCCTTTGGCAAGATGTCTTTAGACGTGTAGCACATATATTCTACTATACATTCTAAGCAATGGAAGAAAGTGGATTACTCCAGATAGATAACCCCCTGCACAAGTTTGCTCTTTATTACATCTATCTGCCACCCATAAACAGGGTACTCTCAAGTTTTACCTCTGCCTGGAATAATCATCCATCAAGAACAGAAAACAACTGGAGCCCTGAGAGGATTTGAGTTAATGGGATGATTGATGCGAGAAATCATCAATTGATGGCGGTTGCTGAGATTGTGGAACAAGAGCCATCTTTTGATGATTTATCTTGGTATGGCTATGACCCTTCAGCACCCCCTCCTATGGATGATGGATTGTCCACAGTTAATGTTGAGGATGTTGAAATTGAAATTCCAGGAAATGTTATACACGATCTAAGAGCAACTATCAATCCAATTCAGCTGTCAAATAGCTATGGGATAGATCTCTTCACTGACTGTCTTAACTTTTTGCAATCATATTAAATCGTTAATTACAAGTAGAAATAAATGAGAGAGCCTTAGTTGTCATAGAGTATGTACTGCAAATTAATTTCCCATGATAAAACTGTAAATGCAGAGCTAACAGTTAAGGATTATCATGCAGTCCAGTTCCTTGTTGTTTTTCATTAATCTTCGGTAGTATTGTAGGCAAGTCAACTGAAACTTGCATGTTAGTTTTCCATAGTGCATGGCCATGTAGTGAAGACAAACTTGCTGAAGACTTTAAAGGAATTATTCAGCCACCAAGACAATCAGCTGAAGCTTGCTGCTCTTAGTGGTTCGGGGGGGGGGGGGGGGGGGGGGCTTCATTTTAAAATAAAAAAAAGTATATATCTGTAAATATATCCTGCAAAAAGACTTGAACCCAAACAGTTCAAGCATACTAATAAATTAAAAAACTAGGAAAAAAACGTAGATCGCAGCAGTAAGATCAGAAAAAAACAACAGTTAAAAAGAATTTACCCCCACACTGTTAAGTTATTATCTTTATTAAATAACAAACCCAACAGTTGTTTTGAACCTAAAAGTAAGTGTCAGCAACATCAACGATAAAAATAAGTAGTTCTAATGAACATGCTGTTGTGTCTCTTTCCTGTTAACTCATACAATAATATTTAAATTTTAATAAACACAACATTTGAATCTGACAAAAAGATTTATAAGAGTCTTAAGTGTCATCATTTCTTCTCACTGTGATTTAAACTTGATTAACCATTCTTCCCTTTAAAGAATATTGCTTTAAGTTTTCAACTTGCCACCAAAATATGTATGTTGGTATTAAATTAGTTATCAATATCAACTTTTTAAAGACAAATGAACACGCAAACAAAACAATAATAATTCATCAGAACAGCTGAGAGTAACAGGTCCTGGATTGCCGCTAAACTTTTTCAACCCCATTGAAAAAACTGCAAGGATGCATCATTTCTCACAAAGGCAAGTTTCCTTACAAGCCAAAGATTACGCTCCACATTATTTTTACATAAGAAACATTCATGTAACTTGTAGTTGAAAACACGTCACTACATTTTGAGAACTGAAAGTGCAGCTGTATTTTTTACTCAATTCCTCTGTGGTCTACACATGAGTTTTTCTGTCGTTCTTAGCTCCTTTAGGTAATGTTATTTTATTAATCAAGAATTGAGCTGTTGTGAACGAGGAACCTTCAATAACTGTTCTCATAGCTAAATAAAAGGCAGTATAATTCTGAAAATGGTTTGGCAGCTTCAATTCAAGTAAACATGTTGATGCAAAAATGCTGTCACTACTATGGCAAGATACTGAAATACGATGTGGCAAGTTAGACATGGAAACTTCAGATGTTCCAGTAACAAACTTAAGAAAATTTTTTAAACCGTCTAAAGATAGATTTCTTAAGAAAGTCTGTAGCATTTGGTAAACTCGGTCACCACTTGTCTCTAGGTCTCTAGACTCTTGAAAATGTAGACAGCGGATCACAAAATCATTGCTAAGGACACCCTGATGTACAAAAAATTCTTCAAATAATGATGGATTATGTTCCATCTCAGCTAGAAAGCCCAGGGTGGGGAGACCTTTCCTGAACTGATCAAGGATAGATTTTCTCTTCACAAGTATGTCATGGAGCATCAACGACTGCAGTACATCAAGCTTATTGTCAGGCTGCAATGTTGATTAATAATGGAAATTAATCAGTAAGTCATATAGTACTCTAACATGCGAAAATTGAAAGCATTTATTAATTAAAGGTTTCCATGACTTGCCAATACAATTAATTATGGCATGAAGAGAAGCAGTTGAGTTTTCTTCTTTCATTTAGCTATGCACACATAATTACAGAAGTTAACCAACAAAAATAATTATTGTAAGCCGGTAAGGAAGCTTAGAATGTGAGGATTATAGACAAGTGACTAATATGGAAGGTAGACTCAGCTAAGAAGGGAACTTAAGATACAAACAACACCATTGGACTTGGACAAGGAGATTTTAATAATGAGCAAACTTGCATAGTACAATATTACACAATAGACTTTCTAAAACTCTTTAGTTTTTTTCCTGGTTGGATATGCCATTTTAAAGGACTTTTCATACCTGTTTGGCACAAAATTCACTGACTGAATCATTTTTTCTCAAGTGAATTTATAATACGATTCAAATCCATTCAGATGAAACAAGTCAATCTCGCGACTCTCTTGGTCACTGTGCAACCTCATTTAAGCTTGCTTTGCTTGCTTTTAAGAACTTTTGAGAGGTCAACGTATAGCAAGTCTAATTACACAATAATAAAATCATAAGCAGGGTAAAGCTTTCAAATTTACAGAATTTGCAATCAGGCAATAAGGGCCAATTTATTGATCATAAATATCACTAAAGTAACATTTTCATGAAAATATCAGGTGTCAATTTTACTCTGCTGATTGACATAAACATTTGGTATGATGTACTGAGAATTACTTACTGTAACCACTCTGATTTCTACAGCCTCACACATCAGCTGAGTAAACTCTGATTCAAATGTTATTGCTGCTAGGTCATTATCAGATGCATCAGATATCTTCAAAAAAAGGAAAAAAGAAGTTTTGTATTTCAGACTTCCTTACCAAGGAAACAGGAAAAGTGAAAAGAAAGTTTTACATGGCAAAAGAATGAGGCTAAGATACTGTCATGAATATCAAAATAACACTAAGTTTGAGAACTTTACAATGTGAATGCACATTTGTGCAAAATAACTAATTTACTACACCTGCTAGGCTTTTTTGTCAAGACTTAATAATACATAAGAAAATATGGCAGTGCAATGCAACAAGATACTAGTGAAAATGATAAAAATAGTAATAATAAAGCATAAAAAAATAAATATAATGAAATAAATATAATAAAGCACAAGATAGTATAAGTATCGGAAGAAACTGAAATTAATTTTAACTATCCAATATGAACTAGCTGTTTTGTGAATGGACAAGCACTAATCAAGCATTCAGAAGCAAAATTAATCTCTACACTCTGCGTCTTAGGACACAAGAGCAATAATTAGTAACATTAAGTACATTTATGTTTGTTTACCTTCTCGATGTACCTTAGTAATTCCTTGTTGGTGACATCAGCACAGGTGCTTTCCCTAAGGCAGCTTGCAAGTCCCCTGTTGCCAGGTACCAGTAAACTGCTGGTGATAAGTAGGGGAACCCAGGACCACTTTGCACGAGACTGTGCGAAATCATTTTCCCCAGAACTTCAAAGAATCCATTGACCACAAGCTCATTACTAAACACTGGTACTTTTCTGTATGGTTCTGCTGTGAATATGTGTTTGATGCCTTCATTGTTGCACAGCAATGCAAAGACTTCGCCAAACACTTGTCTTAGAACTCCCCCAGCATCAACAGCGGGTTGACCTTTGACATATACAGATATTGGTGCTAAAGCATCAAAATCTGGACTCTTGTAACATGAGTATACATCCATGACTTGATCATCAGGATCGACTTTTAATTTTTCTCTCATCCCTCTTGGAAGCATCTTTTTTCTCAACCTTTCAAATACTTGAGTGCAGCTCTCTCCATCAACTCTTTCTGCACCCTCTGTCTTCTGATCAGCAATGTTCCTCTCAGACAATGAGTCAGCTGCAGGTTCAACTTCCCTTTCAGATGATCTATAACTGAGAAGGGCATTCACAGCCCTTTCTATGCTTCCATGAGCATGAACAGCACCTCTGATGACATTCAAGGGCATACCAGGAAACACGGCTGCTATTCTTGCCACTTTTTCATCAGTGGTTAACAGGTTTGCTCTAAACTCTGGCAGATCTTCCTCATCGTCATCAACCTCTAGAGTAGTAACTGAAGCAGAATTAGCTGGACTGACAACATCCTCACTAGATGCAGTCAGAGTAGAATCTTTGTGTTCTGTGTGTTCTATGTCCTTTCAGCTAGTGACTAGCCTGACATAAAGGCGCCCATTCCCACATAAGTGCTTTACATGTGCAAAATCCCACAGGTGGGCCTCTTTAACAACTGGAGTAGAGATTGTGTGTCTGTCTCTCTTCACAAAGTCGAAGTCGTACATGTTAATACAAGGATATTTTCGTTTAAAGATTCCTTCTAGTTCCCTTCTTATGTCCTCTTCTTTCTGATTGCTTACAAGGTCAAATTCCCCTTTCAAGAGGACCATTTCATCAGTAATGGAATAATCCTCACAGTCTCCATCAGGGCTGATCTCCACGTCATCGTTAGGTTTGTCCAAAAGCCACACAGTTTTGGGAATGGTCTGTATCTTCACTGCCTTGCTTTTCTTAAACCCCCAAGAATGTCCAGGTGCTGAGGATGATCTTTTGGTGCCACTGAAACTGGTAGATCCTGTGTCATTCAGGCTATTCGCTGATCTACCTGATCGAGTGTTCGACGGCAAGCCTTCACCCAGATTCTGCTCTAAATCTCTTGCACTTGAAACGGCCGCAGAACGAATAAGATTTCGGGTTCTCTGAACTAAATTCAGCTCGAGTTCGTCTCTTACACAGCGTCTAATGTTATCCTCATCCGCCATTTTGCAAACAACTTTGGCTAGCCGGCAATGGACATTTCCCGCCGCTTGTAATCCGCAATATTTAGTTTTACTCCTCCCAAGTCCCTCGCGGTAACAAGGGGCCAACTCGGACCCAATTTGTTGACACGAATTTTTGTTTGTTGATCTTGAAAGCTTTTGGTTCCTGACTTAATTTGAAAATCAGATAGTGAAGCAACATGGTTTTTGTTGAGGCGATTTGTCGTTGTTCATTTAAGACTGATTGCAATGTTGAAGTTGAAAAGCTGAATGCGTTGACGTTGAACGAAAATCGTTGAATTGAAAATAACGTTCTTAAAGTTGACAAGTTAATGGTGTTGATGTTGAGAAATATTTGTTGAATTAGGTATCAAGCTGTTGATTTTGACATATATTTTCTCTCTTGAATTTTGCTACAATTTGGCTACCATAGTCGGCAAAATAGTAATTTATGTCAATTCTAATTTACACAAATTACACAACTTGTCAATTCGACGTCAATTTACATATAATCAGACTGATATTGCCTCGCTATAAAAATAGGTAATAGAAAAGATTTATTATTGTTGAGAACAAAAAAAATTCGTTGCTTTAATAGTTGCCAAAAGCTAACTTCAAACAAGTTCTTCATAGTCTTCAAAGCGGTAAATATCGCGAATTACTTCCATACAATGGAGCTGGTGTAGATAGGGTTTAGACGGGTGTGCTGATAATCCGGGCTCACGCAAAACGTACCTGTGTTTTTCCGTTTTTATAACAGGTTTTACGTCAAAAGTATAATCTTATTGTACGACGAATAGCCTAGTGAAGCATTGAAAAACCATGGCGAGAATATTGAAAAATTACAGCAGCAGCAAAAATTTAATGTGATCTTTAACATTCGATAATGTTCCGACAACGATGTAAATGAATCGAAATAAACTTTCTAAATATTCACTGAGAGGAAGGAAGTCATAAAACAGTGCACTCTACTTGCGCGTTATTGGACATTACAATAGTCTAGTCAGCCAGCGAGCTTTCAGAATTTTAGATTTCAAATATAGGAGTATCATTGTCCGAATAACGTTTTTATGCTAGCGACGTTATTGAAAGTCGACTAAGACTTAAGACGACTTTAACGTCTGACGATTTTAAAACGTCCTCTTTTCCTGCGCTTTTCAAAAACACACGAACTCTAAGGTTCAAAAGTCGCCTTAACAATTACGTTTTTCGCTGCCGTCAATCATAATTACGATCACAAGCAACGAACCTTGAAACACAGAAACACAGAAAACGGATTGAAATCCACCTATCACCAATCACAAACCATGACCTTTTGAACTCGTTGAAGTAAACTTCTGTTTCCTAAGAGGTAAGCGAAGATGATTGACGGCAGCAAAAAACGCAAACGTCAGTTGGCTTTTGAACTTCATAATTCGCGAGTTTATGAAAAGTGCAGTAAGTGCGTCGTTCGAATTCAGATTTCAGACGCACTTAACAGACGACTTACACGTCTCAGACGTTAAAACAGGACGCCGCGAACTGGGACGCATTTATGCCCAACTCAACCAAAAATGACTGGGAAGACGGAAAGAGTCAGGTTTTTTTTTAAAAAATGTGTTTGACGTCTCAACATAAGAGGCGTCTTGACGAAGATAAGAGAGGCCAATGTCCCACGAGATGAGCACTCTTGCAATTTAACGAAACATAGGTCAGGATAGGAATATTAGGTCCCACATTCCAACAGTTTTTTTTTTCGTTTGGTACATGACTGTGTGGAGTCTGCAGGATTTTCTTCTAAGGGGGAGTGCTTGTATGCCTTAGAATTCGTGAATTCGTTTGGTTTGTGGTGCAAAAGAGGAGAATGCGCACAAATGTCCTGTTAAAAAATTGCTCTCTCAATGTAAATACAGCAGAACCCCAGTAACTGGAACTCTGAAGGAAAACGAAAAGCGGGAAGGCGGGAAATTTGGGGTAAATTTCTGTACAATTTTGATCAAGGAAAAGGAAATTTAGTTCGACTTACCAGGGAATTCGGGTTATTCGAGTTATCAAGGTTCTACTGAGTAACTCTAACAGGTCCGGCTGCTCGTTGGAAAAAAAGGAATAAGCTTTGTTTTCAGTAATTCACATTCATCTTATTAAACAATCTCAACCTTTTAACAAGAAAAGACATTTATTTGAGTCCTTAAAATAAAACTTTAAATACCTAGAACTAGTGTCCACCAGGATAATAAGTAACTTTTGATTCGTCGAATGCTTCCTATCTTCGCGCGAAATGTTTTTTTAAAATTATTTTCCATCAACAGTTACTACGTTTCTCTTGCTAGGGGAACACAAATCCTTTCTCCTTGCTTAATCTTTTACCATTCTCTTGAGAATAAAAATTTGGAATTAAAATTGTTAACTTTGAGAACTAGGACGGAGAGAAAGCAGTTGAATTTGAATAATTAGTATTGATTTTTATGGACGGAAGATGTCCTTTCGATAGAAAGTTTTGGCGAGTTTTAAGCCCAGCGAAAATAGAAAACATTCGTATCGAAAGCTAACAAACGTTTTGCAGTCTGGCGAATTACGTTAGCACTTTTGATTAATTGGCACATCTACCGTTTCACTAAAATAGTGGTTTAGCAACAGAACGTAAGTACCAAGAATTTGAATTAGGAACTGGCAAACTACACCGTAAATCAGAAAGATCTGTTTTAGCCCTAAAAATAGAACCGTTTCGGTGAGTAGAATACGGTACAATTTTTGAGTCTAGTTTTTCTCCCTTAAATCAGGGCCAATACAGTCTAATTACCTCGGAATGATTTGGACACAAGGGCTGAAATGGGCCCCAGCGTGGGCTGGAATAGCCTCATGATTGGGCTCTTTTGGCTCAAATTATGTTCAAATGGCTCCAGGAAGGGCTTAAGAGAGTGTCTCTGTAAGAGCGGTCCGGTCGATTTTCCTTGAGACACAGATTTAGCTCATTTCTCGTGTGTTGTAAGACATTCATGTACCTATACTAAAACCACAATCCGTTTGATCGGATCTCTTTATTTTTCAGAGTTTTACGGAAATTAAATTTAACTCGACCGAAGGCCTGTCGTAACACTTTTCAAGACGTTAATTTGAGGCAAATTTGCCGGACAATTTACAACAAACTACGGGACTCAGCAAAAAACAAATACCACAGCCATGTATATTAACTCTATCTTATCCATCGAGGCGACTTTCGTGAACATTACGTTTCAATCAAGCAAACAGGAAGACTTGAACGACACCTTATCGGTTCGCTTAAGTCACACACCCGAAAACCGATCAAATTCAAGGTACATTTTTGAAAAAGTGAGGCCTTCTTAACCGATCCAACTAATATAGCTAGGAAGTAGGTGCCATAGAAAAGGTAACTACAGAAAAAAACGTTGCGGCTCGACCTTAACTAAAACTTTATAACTCCGTGAACTTACCTAATTTTCGGCAATCTCCTAGTTTTGCCGCCATTTTGAGGGACTTGTCAACATGAAGCGTAGCTGATATAAATCGAGCAGGTAGATCTAAAACAGTCAGAAATACATACGAAAGCATTTAAATGAACTTCACTTTCCATTTAAGAGGCAAAATTTGACATTGTTCGTTAAACCTACCATTCCTACATCCCCATGCGACCATTTCTTCCAACAATTCAAACACTACAACTAGTGACCACTAGTGTTCGAAGTTCGCTTGTCGATTCCACCGTAAGAAATAACCTGTCCCACCCAAGCTTCGACTCGAATGTGAAGTACGAATCAAACAACATAACTGCGTCATCGTCGAGGCCATATCACGCTGGTATTTTGATTTTCTTATCGACAAGAACGGTGATCCTGAGGTGATCGCCATGTTTACCTCATAAAGGTGACCGCTGACCAGCCGCTGAGTGAAAACAGTACGCCGCGGGGTGGTGTGGGTGGCGGAGTCACAGCGTTTTGGGCATCCCCGCGTTTTGGGCATCCCCATTCCCAAATCCCTAGCGTTTTGGGGATCCCCGGTAGGGGATGCCCAAAACGCTGATCGCTTCGACTTTGCCTAAATTATTTCAGACTGGGGAAAAGTCGGGATTGTCAATCACGAATTTACGGCTGAATAGTGTTGATGCATGTTAGAATTATATCGTCTGACACTTTTCGCAGGGTTGATTGCGCAGAAAAAAACCCATAGGCAGTAAACGTTGGCTCAAAACGGGACGAAACTGTACAACCGCATAACATCCCTCATTGTTTGCAAAGCGTCAATTTTATTTAATAGAACTGTTTACCAGCGAGAAATGCCGCAATCGCCGGCAGCTGCGATCGTCTGATTCCAAACAGCCAAAAACAAGAATACTAAACAAAACAATCAAAAGACAAACATGAATAAAACTGCATTTTGCGGTGTTGAATTCATAGTATGCTTGACATTTGAGGCCTGTACAACTTAACCCCGCAGCGCTACTTGACACACAAAAGGCTGTCACGCAATTTATACAGAGGCCTATTGCACCTACGGGACAGAAGAAATCTGTTGCCGTTTTGAGATGTAGTACGCGCTTCTATTAAATCAATTCCGACCGAGTACCACACCTTGGGAACAACCTTCACAGGGTGCAAAAGTATTATCGCGGCCGGCGTGTCCAGAAAAAGGAGCAGAGTGGCACTCTTCGAAGACCCTCGCTTTCTCTTCCTCGGTGAACAATTCATCGAAGTGCTGTGCCATCCTTCTCCTTGGCCACCTAGAACAAGGACTCTAATCTTGAGTCATACTCGAACTTTTTGGCAAATTTCGCAGAGTCGTTTTTTTCGCTTTGTAAAGCCTTCCGGATAAGCCTTGTTTTTAAGATACTGGAAAAGATTTCTATATTTAGCGGAAGCCATCTCTAAAACGTTTTCGATTTTCCCGCGAAATCCAGCATTTCTTTGGAGGGGATGACCAAAAGAGTAGCGATTTGGGCATCCCGGGAGGGTAGTGGGGGATGCCCAAAACGCTGCAGTAATAGGAGAAGGGGATGCCCAAAACGCTAGGGATTTGGGAATGGGGATGCCCAAAACGCGGGGATGCCCAAAACGCTGTGACAGCGGACTTATCGTGATAAGATATTCGAATACACGCTAAAAAAGCTTTAGGACTCTCACTATAACCAGTGAAGGCATGCTTCGTGGTACAGACAACTTTTATTTTATTCTCATAACTTTTTCGTTTAACTTAGAACTGGTATTCATTAATAGAGTTATTTAAATATTTTTAACCGAGGTACCCATATGACCTTTTTGCTTGTCCTCAGTGGTATAAAATAAGGTGTCTTTTCTTCCAGAACCTTTTATATATGCGTTATTGCACGGAATGAACACTATACTTAGAAGGTTTGTTCTAAGTCATTTTTGCTGTTCCAAAGAATGTATGCAAAATCATTGCTTTACACAAAGCTGACTCTAAAATATGATTTTCCGTAACAGTAACTAATGTCATTTACGTAAGGTTTTAATAAAACTAGTCATTTACAATTTTTAGCGTTTTCCACTTATAAGCCTGACATACAATTGTCAAGTGAACTATGTTAGTTTCAGCTCATTCCTTGATTCGATGTGACCTTTTATCACTAAACCCCATTCTTTTCATTTGCAATTTTCCTGTACTTTTTTTTTCATGCGACAACGACAAAGAGTTTTATAGTTAAACTGATTTTTTTGGTGTACCACGCTTATCACATTGTATATACAAATACATGCAAAAGGCCGGCTAAATAAGCTCCTCCTCCTGCTCCTAATTTTTGGGGTTGCCTTCGCCCCATGCCTCTGCACGACTCCCATTTAAATGGGAGCTCGAAGAAAGTACAGATTTCCTTAAGCATGGAAACAGTAAAATAGTTCAATTTTCACTCCTTGACGTAGTCACACAAGTCATAAACATCATAGACAATCGGATGCGTTAAGCCAATTTCTGTTACAACTGATTCGACGGTGGTCATGTGATTCACTTCTTCCTCGTCAATTAATTCCACGTCAGATTTATCG
>OZ037782.1:30309179-30384179 GCA_964035525.1 Porites cylindrica | reverse complement strand
TTTTAGTATAGGTACATGAATGCCTTACAACACACAAGAAATGAACTAAATCTGTGTCTCAAGGAAAATCGACCGGACCGCTCTTACAGAGACACTCTCTTAATAAGACTTTGGCCAGCAGGGCTGAATCAGTACTTTGGGGCTGAAACAGATCTTTTTAAGTCTCAGTGTATGATTATTCGGAAAATCGTAACGTTTTAATTGGAAAATGCGTGGACAAATTAACCTTAATTAATTATTAATAACCAAAAATTAGAATATTTTATAGGGTCTGAAGGGAGGGGAAGATTGGTATCAGTCTCCCGTTTACATCATCCCGATGAATGAAAAAAAGACAACAGGATTCTTTACGCTTCGAAAACCTATTTTGGTCATTATGGACCCAATAAGGTTTATTGACTTACGCTAAATTGATCGTTTTAGTTTTAACAAAAACTATGGTAACTCTCAGTAGAAACCTGCATGCGTACCAAGCAAGAATACATCGTGGACAGTGAACTCTCTTCAACTATTTAAACTTTACGTAGCAAAATATTTTGAAAGAAAATATTGATGTTGCTGGACATAGGACAGTTTATTAATAAAGTGACCTATAATATAATACAATAAACTGTCCTATGTCCACCAACAGAGCAACCATCCCCCAGCACTACTAAAGAATATCCCACTCAACGTTAACAAAAGGTTAATTAGCACCTCATCCAGCAAAGAAGTATTTGACGAATCCATTGCCCCTTACCAGAAAGCTCTAACAGAAAGCAGATACGACCACAAGTTAACACAAAACCCCCCACAAGAGAAAGCTCTGAAAAACAAAAGAAAACGAACGAGAAACATCACATGGTACAACCCTTCTTTCAACTCAAACGTCAGAACTAACCTTGGTAGAAAATTTCTGCACATCATCGACAAATGCTCTCCAAAAAACCACCCACTCCACAAGATTTTCAACAGACACACGCTAAAACTGAGGTACTCAAGCATGCCTAACATGAAATCTGTCATCTCGTCACAAAACAACAAGTACGTTCTTTCAAATTTTAGCTCGCCAACGCAACAGCCTGACACCTTCAATTGCAGAAAGAAACCAGATTGTCTACTCGAAGGAAAATGCACCCAATCAAATCTAATCTACTAAGCCACTGTAACCACAGCGACGAAAACTGAAACTTCCGTCGAACTGGCAACAAACTTTAAGGAAAGTTACAGAAACCATCAGTCCTCCTTTCGACGCTCGAACAGAAAAAATGAAACGGAACTCTCAAAATATATTTGAACTTTACAAGACTCTAAGAAACCTTTCCAGATAAAATGGAAAGTTTTAAAGAAATGTAAACCTAAAGCAACGTTAGCAAAAAGTGTAATCTTTTTCTTTATGAAAAGTTCATCATCATTTGTAAAAAAGAGCTTTGTAGCCTAAACAGGCCGAACGAACTAGCGAGTTCATGCCCCTACAGAAATAGATATGTACTTCAGAACTCTAGAGTAACGTAACTAAGACACAATCCATCTGTTACCTAGATACAATCTCTTAAAGCATCCCTACTGCCAGCTTTTAATTTTAACGTTCAATCGTTGAAGTTGCCTGATGAGTGTGGTCCTACAATTTCGGACCATACGAAACAGCACTGTCGCAATAAACGATCAGTGATTACTCCTGAAGCCTGAACTACTGTGATTATTAAGGGTCAATGCTCTTCAATTAAATGGATCGAGCGCTCTACAAAATACGTTCTACCCAGAATACAAGTATATATATTTAAGCAATAGAAAACGTTTTCCGTGTTTGCATAGCCTGATATAAACACGAGAGGGTTTGGGAGAATTAAAGGCAGCTATGCAAACCCGAGACGAAGTCGAGGGTTTGCATAACTGTCGAGAATTCTCCTAACCCCTCCAGTGCTTTTGTTTTGCAAAAAGATGCTTTCCAAAATACGGATTTTTCTCGCTTAAAATGTCAGCTTGAGCGAAAAAAAAGTTGACACAGCTTGTTTGTAAAGATCTTTCAAGTTTCAGCCGACGAAGGAATGGGTAAATGAAGTGAACTTGTCGAGTTTTGATAACTAAATCTTTTTCAAATTCGTGCTTGCGTGTTTAGCGCGCGAAAAGCAAAACATCTTACGTCACAACCATGTTTACACACTCTCATGCAAACACTCCTCAGCCAATCAGAGCGCGCGTACTATCTTAGTTATTTTATAAATAGATATATATCTGTATATATCTTAATATATGGAAATAGAATTCTTTTTCTGAATCGAACGACTTTGCTACACATATTTTCTAAAAGAAGCTAAATAAAATCCTACTAACACTTCGTTCTTCTTAGCTGTTTCACAAAGTAATACAATTGCACGCACCTATAAAGTAAAATAATAACAGCGTAATAAAAAAAATAATGAAATAACTGACAGTATCCTTATTCTATTAGGGTCGACTAACAAAGTCTGCCAGGATTGGCTTACAAGAGTTAAAAGTAGAAGAAAGGGGCAAAAAAAATAAATAAAAAAATAAGAATTAAAAACATAGAGAAAGTAGCAGGTCCAATTCAAGCCCGAGCCAGGTTTCCTCAAGTCAGATGTGTCACTGGAATTAACGTCACTGATAAACTCTGAGAGGTTCGGACTATAACGAACGTGTATCCCAAATCGCTGTGAGTCTGGTGAACATAAAGAAATGAATAACTGTCACTAAAGTATTTATTTTTTAAAAAAGACGACAAACAACGATAATATATCCTTTCTCCTTGATTGCAATTTAATAAACAATGCGATAAACAATTTCGGTCAATTGAAATCATTCGAAGGCTACCACTGACAATGAGGAATACAAAATTAATCAAGCCCACAAAGGTTTTCATCATAACTTTTAAGCTTATTTCAAAGGAGTTAAATCAATATAGTAGACGGTGACATTGAATTAATTTTGTAACCGGGGAACATTCGTAGTGTAACTACTAATTTATTCGTCTATTCATACATTTAACTCCCTCTTCACTTATCTTTGTGTTGATTTTATTAGCAAGTCTTGTTTGCGTCCGTGTTCTATAATCTGGCCGGTAACGTTTGTGCGTATGAAATCTTATCGTCTTTAAGTTTAAAAGTGAAAGAAAGAACAGCTAATTTAAAAAATTAAAATAACTTATGGAACCTTACGACCAGACAAAAAAGAAAAAAACACTCGTACCTCGACATTGTCAGTGGTCTATTTGCTCCCATCAAACTGCAATGTGACGTCATCACCAATGAGTACAAAAGGTGCCCAGTGATCTACTGCGCTAAATTCTCTGGATTCTCTCATGCAGTTCATTGCCCGGTTAAGGGCTTCACTTGCACTTTTTCCTTCCACAAGATGCTGATAGAAATTTTTCATAAACTCAAGAGTGGCCTTGTCGTCAATCGCCCACAATGATACCAGAACAGAACGAGCACCAGCACCTAAAAATGCTCTTGCTATCCCGACCACACCCTCCGCTTTGATCTCGCCATGAGCACTATGACAGCAACTGAGTACAACCAATCTTGCTCGCAGCTGAACTTGCTTGACATCTTTCATCGTCAAAATGAAATCCACGCCACCACTTTTTGGCGCTAGGGCAATTTCGCCTGCCTCCATGCTGCCATGTGCAGCGATGTGCACTAAAGCAACTGAATCGAGTCGTCTTAACACCTCATCTTTCGTGGCCTGATTTCCAACAAGAGGTGAACAGCCAACCATTTTGCCAATCATCTCTACTTCCTTCCTGGCAAACGGTAACTTCGGCAACTCTATCACATCTTGCACCCACGGATCACCGACAAGAAGAACGCCTGACTTTCTATGATATTCTACCGGACAATCCGCAATCATTTTCAAGCTTGTAAGGGATGGAGCTACACGTATTCTGAATGATTCGCAAAGGTATTTAGAATCTGGATTCTTGAATGCAACAAAAGGAGCTAAGCAAAGTGGACCTTCCGGAATGAATACGAGTTCGCTGCCTGAAAATAGATCCTGAATAGGATCAATGATGGTGTCAAACAAAGTCCTCAAAGCTTCTTCTTGAAGATTTAAGTGCTGTGTTTGTTGGTTATCCTGTGGTGATCTTTCAAATGCCTGTCTTTTATCCTTCGCCCGCACGAGGGAGCGATCTTCACATTCCACATAATCACGTGGCAAAATTTTGTTCACAAGAGACTGAAAGAAAGTTTTGATTTCATCCTGTGAAATGATTTGCTTTACTCTTACTTTAACGTCCTTTCCTTTCTGACAAAACCACAAAATTACTTCCTTTAACCCAATCGCCATAAATATTGTATTCAGAGGAAAGTAACTGAACTCCTCGTTTTCTTTTGCTGATTCCGTATCATTCGCTTCAAACGCGTAATTTAATGCCATAAGGTCTTTGAGACCCTGTGCCCGTCCTTGCTCAGCAGAAAACAAAGCCTCCGTAACCTTGCCATCTGTTAACATCACGCGCCACATTCCCATGTATGTTCTTTGGTACTGATCACGTAAGTTTATTTTCCACTCGTCGTTCAATTGAAGACGATCTCTGATGTTATTTAACAACGTAATACTGAGTTGATAATATTCGATAGCCACTGGAACTTGGCCTAAACACTCAAAATCAGAGCCAAGGTTAGAACACGCTAATCCTTCACCCAATCTGTCATTCAATTCTTTGGCAATTTTAAGTGAACGTTTATGGTAGCCTATGGCTGTTTCAAAGTCTCCCAGTCTGTCATGAGCACAGCCAAGATTGGAGTACGTCTTACCTTCCATTGATCTGTCACCCAATTCTTTCGCAATTCTAAGTGAACGTTCATGGAAGTCTATGGCTGTTTTAAAATCTTCCAGACTGGAATGGGCATTGCCAAGATTGGCATACGCCGTTCCTTCCCCTGATCTGTCACCCAATTCTTTCGCAATTTTCAGGCGACGTTCATGAAAGTTTACAGCTCCTTGAAAATCTCCTAGACTGTGATGGGCGTTGCCAAGATTGCCATAAGCGCTACCTTCCCCAGATCTGTCCCCTAGTTCTTTCGCAGCTCTCAGGTGACGTTCATGGTAGTCTATCGCTGTTTTAAAATCCCCCAGACTCTGGTGGGCGTTGCCAAGATCGCCGTAGGCGTTTCCTTCCCCATATTTGTCACCTAGTTCTTTCGCAATTTTGAGGTGACGTACATGGTAGTCTATTTCTGTTTTAAAATCTCCCAGATTGTGATGGTCATTGCCAAGATTGCCATACGCAGTTCCTTCCCCCGATCTGTCACCCAATTCTTTGGCAATTTTCAGGTCACGCTCATGGTAGTCTATGGCTGTCTTAAAATCTCCCAGACTACGATGGGCGTTGCCAAGACTGCCATACGACTTTCCTTCCCCTGATTTGTCGCCCAGTTCTTTCACAATTTTTAGGCAACGTTCATGGTAGTCTATCGCTGTTTGAAAAACTCCAAGACTGAGATAGGCGTTGCCAAGATTGCAACAGGCAATTCCTTCCCCTGATCTGTCACCCAGTTCTTTGGCAATTGTCAGGTAACGTTCATGGTAGTCTTTGGCTGTTTTAAAATCTCCCAGAAAGTGATGGGTGATGCCAAGATTTCCATACGCCTTTCCTTCCCCCGATCTATCACCCAATTCTTTGGAAATTTTCAGGGAACGTTCATGGTAGTCTATGGCTGTTTTAAATTCTCCCAGATTGTGATGGGCGTTGCCAAGATTGCCACACGCCTTTCCTTCCCATGATCTATCGCTCAATTCTTTGGAAATTTTGAGTGAACGTTCATGGTAGTCTATGGCTGTTTTAAAATCTCCCAAACTGCGGTGGGCGATGCCAAGATTGTTATACGTCTTTCCTTCTCCTGATCTGTCACCAAGCTCTTTGGCAATTTTCAGGTCACGTTCATGGTAGTCTATCGCTGTTTCAAAATTTCCCAGACTGACATGGGCATTGCCAAGATTGGAATACGCATTTCCTTCCCCTAATCTGTTACCAAGTTCTTTCTCAATTTTCAGGTCACGTTCATGGTAGTCTATGGCTGTTTTGAAATTTCCTAGATTTTGATGGGCATTGCCAAGATTGCAATACGCATTTCCTTCCCCTGATCTGTCACCCAATTCTTTTGAGATTTTCAGGTGACGTTCATGGTAGTTTATGGCTGTTTTAAAATCTCCCAGACTGATATGGGCATTGCCAAGATTGGCATACGCATTTCCTTCCTCTGATCTGTTGCCAAGTTCTTTTTCAATTTTCAGGTCACGTCCATGGTAGTCTATGGCTGTTTTGAAATCTCCCAGACTGTGATAGACATTGCCAAGATTGCAATATGCATTTCCCTCCTCTGATCTGTCACCCAGTTCCTTCGCAATTTTCAGGTGACGTTCATAATATTCTATGGCTGTTTTGAAATCTCCCAGACTGTGATAGACATTGCCAAGACTGCCACACACGACTCCTTCCTTCGATCTATCACCCAGTTCTTTCGCAATTTTGTAGTCACTTTCAATGTAGTCTATGAGTGTTCTAAAATCTCCCAGACTGTGAAGAGCGTTTCCTAGGTTGCAATACTCCTTTTCTTTCCCTGATCTTTCAGCTGGGTTTGTCACTTTTGTGGCCGTTTCCTGGAAATAAATTACGTATAAAAATATGTTTGTATGGGAAAATACCCAGCTTGCGTATCGAGCTTACACATACCGAGATCCTATTAACTTGGCTAGCCGGCATGCTTATAAGAACATATTGACAACTGAAGAAAGAAGAAACTCTTGGGGTGCAAAATACAATAAAGCTTTTGAAATAGTTTTGAAAACTGGAATTATTTGACGAATTCGTAACGTGTTCAAACCCGAAGATCAAACGCTTTTCTGATATATTATCAAATATTTCTAACCCTCTAGGTTAGGAATGACTTTCTAAAAGAAAAAATAGGCCGGCGTCGCAACTTCACTGGCAAATTTAGTCTTTTGTTAATTAGCAGTACAATTTAAACTTTGTTCACGAATATCCTGATAGCAGGAGGGTGAATAATATATAGATTTAGCCAGGGCTAAAAGCGAAGCTCCCGTTAATAAATTCATAATTTAAATCAAACAATAAACTTGTAATCCACAGATCAGGGCACATTCATTTGACTTTTGAGGCAAAGGCTAAGTGATTTTAGAGAAAAATAATTTGACAGAAGAGTGAAACAGCTTTTACATCGAGTTATTAAATAGTCTTATTTGTACACCCAAAAATAGCAATCATGTTCGATCACAGTAGATTAGGCCTGGAAAACAAATAGACCTACCTATTCGAGTATTGTATTTGCATTAGCTGTTGCATCATAATGTGGCATTCACCAGTCTCTCCAACTGCTCCGTTTGAGAGACTATGGATAACTGGACAACCCCGCCATATAACTTTAAGAAACACACGCGCCACGACAGTCCTTGGTGGCAGCCAATTTACACGTTGCATTCCTCTGAGAGGCCAAAATAAAAAATCAGGCCGGATTTTTTGTGTTCGACAAGTTTAGTTTACTAGTAAATTAAATCTTGGCGACGAATCTGGTGGCGTGTAAACCAGCCTTTTAAATCAAAGCACGCGCTTCCTTTGCACAACAAATTATAGCATTGAATTATAAAACGTTTTCAGGAGGAGAATTCTATAATGCCGGGACTTTGCAGTTAGAAAAATCTGGTCCTATGTGATATGCAGGGTAATAATTATGGGCTTTTAATGAAAACGATAAAAAAATTCCCAAAATCACTTTTCGGCCAGCAGGAAGGGTCTCACTTTTGATACGCACCAAATTTGCAGTGCGATTAATAGAGTTACCATTTACGCTTCAACATGATAGATAAATTGTTATGTTTAGGTTTTATTTCCCTTTATTTATTAAACTGTGTATGGTTTTGTTATGTGTAATCTTTAAAAGCGAGTGATATTTACGCGCGGCGTTTTGAGTATTCCTGCATGCGATGTTTATGTTCGACTGGAAACAACCGGTGCAGCGATAAAAATTGCGAGAGAGGCTACTAACAATCAATAAAATAAATATAATTCGGTGAAACATGTACAGAGACAATAATTTTCATTCACGAAGAGAAGTATTGAGAGTATAAACCTGATACTATTGTAGGTTAGATCATTGCTCGTGTATAAACTTAGGCCGCATAAACCATACGCTCGACTTCAGGAAACCGAAAAAAAAAACACATCAAAGAAAATAATTTCTCAGGCTTACTAGTCGAGATGCTGCTTCGAAGGTCATCAAGTGTTCCAGAATCGCAAGCTCAAGCAAGGGCAAGCGAGTAAGCTCAGTTTTGAAAACGATGCCATCCGAAATCGGATTTCAAATGACTTTGACAAGCGGTGCATTTGTCAACAAAAAGCGCAATAAACAAACCATGAATAAACAAGCCATGAATTACAGAACAATCTTGATAGCAGCTTTATTTCATTTTGTACAGCAAGTAGAAAAAGACAGTTTAAAACATCACAAGATGACAGAAAACTCTGTCAGCTCCAGCTATCAGTAAGCAAGTTTCCAGACACTGCATAAATTTTCCGCATGAACTCACCTGTCAAATTTTGAACAATCAGAACATAAAAATTGGACGTAGAGCGTGATCAACGCGTGACAGTGAGAAAAGTCCAAAGTGATTGCCTTCCCTGCATGTAAATGTAAAAGCCGGTTGAATTTTCGCGTCTGAGGTCAGTTTGAAATCAACATTTTAAAAGTGCGGCTCATGAACACGACTTATTTCATATGCATTTTAAAAAAATTAAACTCGAGGCTGCGATAATTGAAAAGTAGCAACTTGTCAGCGGATACCTTCAAAGTGGGTCGTTACCTGAGCCCGCGATAGGGTCAGGCGATACTGGTTAGCAGAAACACTATTTTGACAGCTGTCAATTAATCAAAACATGGATGTACAATATCAGGTTGCAGGCTCCCAAACTAGCTAGAAAGTGTGAGATTAAACATTGGTATGCCTGTGGTGCGGACGGACGGAGGGTCGGGTGGTCGGTGTACGCTCACGTGATTGCCGAATTTTCCAAGATGGATAGATTTTCTAAGCTATGGGGCTTCGAATTGAGCCCGTGATCAAATAAAATGTCAGCGCAAAACTTTAAACACTACGTGACCTCAATGGATAGACAAATGAACCCGCTATACACTCAGGTGATGATGGTCAGCGTATACTCTAGTTTGACAGCTGTCAATTAACCTTCATTAGAATGGCGAATATTCGAATTAACAGACTACGAGTGTGAGTAAGACATATCTGTCCTGCATGTAGTAAAAAATGCCAGATCGTGTACCCGAGCGAACCTGAGCCCACGTTATTAGTTTTCTGATAGTGGTCTGCATATGTCCCATTTTGACAGCTGTCAATTGACCTTAATTTGGCTTGCCAATATAACTTTAAACGACTGACAGCCTTGCCCGGCGTAGTTTCGTCTTTATGTTGAATTGGTAAGTGTGACATATTATATCAGCTGATATGTAGGGGCAAAACGACTAGTCTTTCATCGGAGCCCGCAAGATGGTCATGTGATAATTGTCAGCGGAAGTCTGATTTTGACAGCTGTCACTCTAATCGTACTCATACGGGTGGCTTAAATAACTAAGAGGCTAGTCAAGTTGTGCAAGATCTATTGTGACATTTGACATCTGCTTACATGAAGGGTGTGTACGGGTGTGTACGGGTGGACGGGTGGGCGGGTGGACGGGCGGGCGTACGCTACGTCATAACCAAATTTTCTCGGATGGATAGTTTACCAAATTTTCTTACCCATGGTGCTCCGCTAGGAGCTCCGCTATAAATAAATAAATAAATAAATAGATAAATAAATAGCTTGTAATGAAAGATATTGTTCACTGTGGATAATGTGTATAAGAAGAAAATCTTGGGGTGGAAAATACAATAAAGCTCAATAAAAACCCGCAACTAAAACCTGGTTTTTAAGAAACTGATGGGCTAAAATTAGCCAGTTAAGTCCCCTCTTTACAAGAACCTGTGTAGCCTGTTTATTTGAAACAGGTTCTTATTTTCTAAAGTCTATAAAAGAAATTCTGTGCACTTGGGCAAATAAGATAAGTCAACAATCAGAATCCTCTATGGAGACATAGGTGTCTTATCACTCCAACTGCAATATAATGACATGCAAATTTTACATAAGGAATAAGCTGAATATACACTGCATACTTTTAACTTCAATGTATTATTTTCTTCACGGAAAATAAGGACCTAAATAGCCTAAATTTGTAGTAATTACGTAAGAACATGTTCAGGCTTAAGTTGGGGAAATGCAGGTTCTTAGTCGAAAATGACTAACCCGGTGACCCGGTGTCATGTGAAGAGCGGAGGGCGGCTGAAAGTATATGACGCAAATAGTTTACTTAAGCATGCAGAAAACATTTTTTCTTGTGTGGAATCAAGTCGAAACAGGGCTCCTGGTCAAAAAGCAAGTTTGCTTTCCGGACGCAGATTTTGAAAATAAATTTCTTATTTAAGAGGTTTTTAAAGTTCGGGGTTAATGGTTTGGAACAATCAAAAAAGGATTTTTGGATCTTGCATCATCATTACCATTCTTAAGTCACGTACTTATAATTAGTTTTGAAAACTGGATTTATTTGACGAATTCGTAACGGGTTCAAACCCGAAGATCAAACGCTTTTCTGATATATAATGACTTTCTAAAAGAAAAAATAGGCCGGCGTCGCAAACGTCACTGGCAAATTTAGTTTTTTGTTGAATATAAATAAATAAATAAATAGCTTGTAATGAAAGATATTGTTCACTGTGGATAATGTGTATAAGGCGTTTCGTTTATCTTTTGTCTCACGATTGCCACATAGATTTTGATCCCGACGTTTCGACCACGTACTTGAGGCCTTCATCAGGCGATAGTGTCGATTTTCTGAGAAGAACCACAGTGTATCCCTTGAATACGGTCACAAATGGGTCAAAAATGTTTGGCCGTATTAACAGGGTGGCCGTATTGCCGGGGTAGCCGGCAGGAATGACAAATGCACCATACATCGCATTGGGTTATTCCCGGGGTAACGATCAATCGATAAAATTAGTTAATTGGCATCGATTGGTGTCGGTCAATCGATGATCAATCGATATCCACACAAAAACCGTTCATCGATTGCTATCGATTCGCACCTATCCGATCATCCGCCATTTTTAGGAAGCCCTGAGGACGAAATTGGTGAAACAGTTGCGACCTAGTCTTCTCTGCCCAAAGAATGTACCCCGTTGAATGTGTTCTCGAATTACCAACTTGCCTCTCATTGCCTTGGCGTGTCATTATGTCTACGCAAAGAGTCCGGTGTCTGTGAAGGCAAGATGCAACCACTTGCTGTTTTTTGAAGTCCGTAGTATTGGCCCATGTCCGCACGTAATAAATATTTTTCCACTTTGGATAACGTTTTCAAACTTCAAACGTTTCTGGTTTTGGTTTTGTTACTCTTGATTGCGCCTTGAAGGAGAAGCCAAAGAACTTCTGGTCTTATATTAAATCTAGAAAACAAGATCAAATTGGCATTCCTTCATTAAATGTTAATGGTAAGGTGATGTCTGATAGTACAGGTGAAGCTGAAGTTTTAAGCAACCATTTTCAACAAGATATTCACTAAAGACGATCTTTCCTCCATTGCGAGCAAAGTGAAATTCTAGCAGTGGACTCAGTAATATTTAACTGAGAGGGTATAATTAATCTCCTTAAGAACTTGGACAGCAAGAAAGCCAATGGCCCAGATAAATTGCCAACTGCTCTACTTTAGATAAAAGCATCAGAAATAGCTGAAGTTGTTACTTGCCTTTTCACCCAGTCATATGAGTCAGGTCAACTTCCCAATGACTGGAGAAACGCTCATGTAGTTCCAGTTTTCAAGAAAGGGGAAAAACATGATCCATGTAATTATAGACCTGTGTCCCTTACTGCTGTGTTATGTAAAATCATGGAACATATCATCTATAAGAACGTCATGCACCATCTTGAGAACAATAACATCTTATTTGCGAACCAATTCGGATTTCGGAAAAATCATTCATGTGAACCTCAGTTAATACTGGCTGTTGAAGACCTGGCTATGAACTTAGATCACGGAGGTCAAATGGATATGATTATATTAGATTTTTGTAAAGCATTCGATAAGGTACCCCATCAACGCCTAATAAGCAAATTGCAGTTTTATGGCATTCAGGGAAGTACCCTTGCATCGATTAAACCATGGCTTACTAGTTGATCACTGAGTGTCATAGTCGCCGGTGTGTGTTCGAAATCTGTAGTAGTGACTTCGAGGGTGCCACAAGGAACAGTACTCGGTCCATTAATGTTTTTGTTATTCATTGTTGTTTTTGCAGTTGTTCTTGGATTCATTGCTGGTTACTGTTGGCGGTTTTATCGAATTATTTTCGCCATCTTGTTACTTCTTTGTTACTCCCTGTTTAGGTGTTTTGCTGTTTAGCGATTTACGATGGAACTCTCATGTGGACAAGATTGTCAAAAAGGGGAATTCTATACTTTACGTTTGTGAAAAGGAACTTGTACGTCTGCTCAGAGGAAACCAAACAAGCAGCATATGTATCACTTGTCAGGCCACATCTAGAGTATGTGACTGCAGTATGGGATCCTTATAGACAGAATCAATTGGAGAAACTAGAAGCAGTCCAAAGTCGTGCAGTGAGGTTTATTAAACATGATGATTATGATTATAACACCAGCGTGTCGAAATTGAAGAAATCTCTATCTTTGCAATTTTTAAGTGAGAGACGAAAATCCCCTCGCGTTCAAATTTTCCATAAATCAGTGTACAAATGATATTGCTTTACCTGTTCCGCCTTATTATAAATTGTCTATTAGGGAAACAAGAAATTACTCGACGAACTCATCTATTCAACCATCTGTGCATCATGATTACTATAAGTATAGTTTCTTCCCAATAACTGTAAGGGACTGGAACTGTTTATTACCTGAAACCAGAGCACTTAATTATTCAGCATTTTGTAGAGCAGAATTATTCTAAGTTTTGTTTTAAGTATAGCAATTTCTTAGTTATATATTTTATTGTTTATTTACATTTATATTTTTATTTCTTAACTCTTCTTAATGTGTAAAACGTTAAAGAGTAATTAAATAGATGTAGATGTAGGTAGGTTAACGTTTTCATGGGATTAGTGTGGACGGCAGGCAAGAACGGGAACAAACTTTTGAGTTGTCAAAGGATAACGGATACCTGTGGATGGGGCGTTGAGGAGAAGGAAGAGAGTATTGTTCTCCTGATAACGTTCAAAGCAATAAAATGACAATTGTGTTTACAATATTGCTTGCAAAGATGTGATATTTGTGCACCGATTCCGTCAATCTGTAACCAATCGATACCAATCTATAATATATAGATTTAGCCAGGGCTAAAAGCGAAGCTCCCATTAATAAATTTAGAATTTAAATCAAACAATAAACTTGTAATCCACAAATCAGTTATCAGTTAACTTTAAGGGAAAGCTAAGGCTAAGTGATTTTAGAGTGAAAAATAAAATCTTACATCGAATTGATAGCCGTATATATACACCCAAAAAATAGCAATCATCTTCGATCACATTTTAGAGCCATAATGGCTCTTGATCACAGTAGATTAGGCCTGGAAAACGAATTTTTGGAAAACAAATCAGGCCGAATTTTTTGCTTTCGACAAGTTTACTTAACAAAAACTTTCCAACAACTCTGGGAGCGTGTAAACCAACATTTCATACTTTTTATACATCACATCTGAAACAGTGATATGAGGTGTTGTTTTTATCATATAGACCTCAGACAAAATGCAGTATTTCACAATTTTTCAAGACAAATTGCACTCATTCAATATTCAGAACCGTACGAAGCACTCGTGGGCTTTTAGCAAAACCGTTCAAAAAATTTCCAAAATCATTTATACAGCCAGCCGGTTCTCACTTTTGACAAGCGCCAAATTTTCAGTGACCATTAAACGAGTTACGCTTCAACATAATAAAGAATTTATTGTGTTTATTTTTTTTATTAAATGGTTTTATAACGATGTGCAATCTTAAAAAGCGTTTGATACGAGCAGCATTTTGAGTACTCCTGCAAGCGTTGTTTATGAACGACTGAAAACAAACTGCAAAGCGATTAAAATTGTAAGAGACTACTAACAATCAATAAAAGAAATGTAATTCGGTGAAACATTTACAGAGACAACAATTTTCATTCACGAAGACAAGTGTTAAAGCGTCTCTAAAAACTGAATCTTTAAGCTTAAGCTTAAAGCTTTTAGCCGGCTTCCTGGTGTTTACTGTTTTCAAAGATGAACTCGAGTTAAGAAAACCGCTCAAAGCTTTCTTTCTACAGCCAAAATTATAACTAAATACTCTTCGGAAAGTTTTTTCGTTCTATATGCGGAGAGAAAATATCGACTAAAGGCTTTTTAAAGTTCTGTAAGCTTATATATACTAGATCAGATCACTGTCTCAGATCTTAACACAAACGTGCATAAATTAGCCTGATAAACTGCGCTCGACTTCATGAAATTAGATATAAAAAAACAAACATACACTGTATACAATAATTACTTAGGCTTACCATTCGAGATGCAGCTCTTGAAAGCTATAAAGTAAGGCCAGAATCGCTTGAGGGACTTTTCAACCCGCATCCAGCAAGGTAAAAACGAAAGCGATGCATCCGAAATCGGATTTCAAACTTTGGCAACCGGCGCATTTTCCGACCAAAAATTCAATAAACAAACCAGCCATGAATCAAAGAAGACTGTTGATAGCAGCTGTATTTCATTTTAAGCATCCAGTGGAAAAAGACAGTAAAAAACATCACAAGTTGACAAAATACTCTGTCAGCTTCAGCTGTTAAACTGAAAGTAAACAAGGTTCAAGATGCTGTATAAATCAGTTTCTGCATGAACTCACCTGTCAAATTTTGACCAATCACAGCATAAAAATTGGACGGTCGTAGAGCGTGATCAACGCGTGTCTATGGTGAGAAAAGTGAAAAGCCTCTGTCTTCCCTGCTTGTATTTTTAAATGACTGGCTGAATTTTCGAGTCCGAGATCAGTTTGAAATCAAAATGTTAATAGCGCGGGGCCATAGTGACATTAACACAACACTTTCTGTCATCATGTCATTATTTTGCTGCCGTTCTCTTTGCCTTTGTATTTCTCTTTCGCGTTGCCTTTGTCTGTTCATTCTAGCTCTGTCTCGTTCTACTTGCCGGCGTTTTTCACTATAATTTTCTCTCCTTCTTCTCACTCTGACTCTTTCCACTAGCTTTCTTTTTTTCAAAACCAGTTGCGCGATATAATTGCGCGACGTTGCGCCATGCGATTTCCCGCCAAAAAAATCTGTACTTTCCCCTACCCCAAGAGTCCATGCGGACTACTTTCCACTACCCGGAAAGTCCGTACGGACGGACGTACGCTACGTCATAACCAAATTTACTGGGATGGATAGTTTACCAAATTTTCTTACCCATGGTGCTCCGCTGCGCGCGCGCGAAGCACGCGCGGGAGCTCCGCTATCAATTTATCTATCGATTGTTAGTGAAAATCGGTACCAATCGATAACCACACGAATCTTTGCCATCGATTGGTAATCGATTATCAATATCAATCGATTAATTGATATCCATTGGTATTGATTGATATCGATTGTCATCGATTGGGTTTTGTGGTGAAGTCCTGATTTTCAGTGTTTTCTCTTATGTTTATATTATACACTACAGAAGTGAAGAAATATAGGTTCACTGAAAAGACGCTCTAATCGCTTACGGGTAGTCAAGAAATACTTCAAAAAGTAATTTTTTTCTTATTTATTTTAAACTCCTATCCAAATACTTATATTGTATGGGGCGCCGTTTGTAAAAAAAATGATTTAGCTTAATTTTGTCATTTTTTTCGTTATTTATTAAATAAAGTTTTCTGATATGATATCATACGTCAATGATTTGATATAATAAATGTTGATTTCAAATCATGCGTTTATGATTTGATATAATAAATTATTATTTAAAATCATGCGTTTATGATTTGATATAATAAATTATTTTTTCAAATCATACCTTTATGATTTGATATAATAAATCCTGATTTCAAATCATTCGTTTATGATTTGATATAATAAATCCTGATTTCAGATCATAAGTTTATGATTTCATATACTAAGTTCTGATTTTAAATCATAAGTTTATGATTTGATATAATAAATCCTGATTTCAAATCATAAGTATATGATTTCATATAATAAAAATCATTATTTGATATCAGTAAAACCATGATTTAATTTAATAAGTAATAAGTAACCGCGTGACTTGGCACGTGGGTTACTAGCGCGGGAATAATCGCAAAGATGGCGACACAACCAGATCAGCTATCGAGGTCAATCGCTTCTAGGGTCTCTAGAGGCCGTAGAAAGGGCGGTTGACCAAGCTTTGGCATCCCTTCCGAGCCTTCCTGGCAATTCAGGTTTTGCTCCTGCGACACAAGAGGTATGTAACATTGATGTATCGAGGGGGGGGGGGGGGGGGGGGGGGGGGTACTCCCATACATTACCTGTACGGGTATATGTGCCGCCCAACGGGGTCGTGATTTTGAAGCTCCTGACTTAGAACGGGGTATCCATTTCAGCGGCGTTTTCTAGAACGGGGTATTAAAAAATTGTGGATCATGGCTTTATCTTCTGCTTAAAATTGTTGCTGATTATGAAGAAGCATCTATTTGATGTATAAGTCGAACAAATAAAGAAATATCTTTTTAAAAAACAGGGCTATTTCAATTTACGAACTTTCTAGAACGGAGTATAAAAAATCGGCCCATTTCTAGAACGGAGTATCAGTTTTAAGGCGAATTCTAGAACGGGATATAAAAAAATTGGCCCATATCTAGAACGGGGTATCAATTTTAGGGGATATTTTTTTTAGAACGGGGTGCCTATTTGGAGTCCCGGACGGCACATAACCCCTCCCCCCCCCCCCCCCCCCCCCCCCGAGGATGTATCACTGCTGAAAGCTATGTCTATATTTACGAGGGAAAGAGGACTTTGGGACCTTTCGCTTGTCTGGCGCATTGCGTGACACGCGCGGCTTAGTTTTAGATGTGTTTGCTTCCTTTGTTATGTCCTTTTAGTAGCCATACTAAAATAACATACAGCTAATGATTGTTTCTATTTCACAAAGTGAGGCGACAAGACAGTTCGTCATAGAACAAGAGATCGAGACAAACAAAGGGCTATTTACACCTCAACACCGGGAGGAGAAATTATTAGTTAGTGACATCGGTCCAAGCGTCCTTGGCGAACAAAAATCATTGTACAGGCGTAACATTGAGACTCTGGTTTGGCGACAAATCGCAGTAGCATATATATGTTCGGAAGGGATGCCAAAGCTTGGTCAACCGCCCTTTCTACGGCTCAAGAGACCGCAGAGGCGATTGACCTCGATAGCTGATCTGGTTGTGTCGCCATCTTTGCGATTATTCCCGCGCTAGTAACCCACGTGCCAAGTCACGCGGTTACTTATTACTTATTAAATTAAATCATGGTTTTACTGATATCAAATAATGATTTTTATTATATGAAATCATATACTTATGATTTGAAATCAGGATTTATTATATCAAATCATAAACTTATGATTTAAAATCAGAACTTATTATATCAAATCATAAACTTATGATTTGAAATCAGGATTTATTATATCAAATCATAAACGAATGATTTGAAATCAGGATTTATTATATCAAATCATAAACTTATGATTTGAAATCAATATTTATTATATCAAATCATAAAGGTATGATTTGAAAAAATAATTTATTATATCAAATCATAAACGCATGATTTTAAATAATAATTTATTATATCAAATCATAAACGCATGATTTGAAATCAACATTTATTATATCAAATCATTGACGTATGATATCATATCAGAAAACTCTATTTAATAAATAACGAAAAAAATGACAAAATTAAGCTAAATCATTTTTTTTACAAACGGCGCCCCATAATATTGTGCTACCAAGAGGACTTTAAAGGAGCCTGGGTTCCCTGTGGGGATACACCAGACAGGAGGAAATATTAGTAGCAAGAGCAGCATGATACATTTCCTTGTCAGCGATCCAGATGCAGGCAGGGAAATTTGGCTAACAACAAGCACGCGAACGGCAAGGACACCATAGCTGTAGTACGACAACTGTGATCTAAACAATCACTATGTACATTGAGGGTACTCAGACTCGCCATCCGGTTAGGGGAGCACCTCCGCTCCGTGGAAGGTTGCCACCACTATCACCTTTTTCATTATAGTTGCTCAACATTTCAACCCTCCAGAACACAATTTTACTAGCGACATGTCTGTGTCTGTGTTTAGACAAGCAGAAAAAAGAGAGAGGAAAGGGCTCATTTTCGCGCACAAAATCTTGTCACCGCGTGGAATAAGCAATGAATTTAAGTTTGGTAGTCTCTGTTTAGATATTTTCTTCCATTAGGCGAGAAACGTCACTGCTCTTGTAGCCTATGTTACTAGGGATTTTCCGGTGTTTCCAGCATACAGTTTTCCAAACCAACTTTCCCAAGTCGTTTCCATGTGAGGGCCCTGATTAATTTTTTGGGCGTGTTCTTGTTGGTGTTACCAGGACAATCCTCTCATTTTACTACAGCTTGCACGTGTCCCAAAAATCGGAGAAACCTCTGCATTTTCAGTCAGAAAGTAAAGCGTAGTTACGTGGCCAGTTCCACCATTTTATCTCTTTTAATTGCCTAATGTGCACTTCCTTTGCTTTTTAATTAGTTCTATTTTGTTTTGTTGTTATTTATCTCCGATCTGTCAGTTACCCACATGCTTAGCAGCGTACCAGGAAGCTACACCACTACCTATTGTGCAACCATTTTAGTTCTTCAAGTTTTCCTCTGTAACAAACTACAAACAATAGGGTTTGATTTTTTTCTTTTTTACCTTCTCTCCTTGGCTCTCTTTCAGTTTCCTTTGTTCTTCCAAAGCCCTTTTCTTTAATTCCAACAACTTCTGGTTATTCGGCTCTATCTTGTAATAGTTAAAGTATTAAATAAATAATATAAAGAACTAAACAAAGCTTTAGACAGACTTAACACAAATTATCTTGACTGACATGCATGTTGTTCCATTGGTGATGGAATTTGAGCAACCTACATATATATTCAATAAAAAGAAACGGCTTACCTTTCTTAAGTATTAAGTTTCTTGATTGGCTAGCTATTTGCGAGAACAGTAAAACAAAAATTCTCAAATATGCGTCATTTACTATTTCACACCAACTTAAAATTCCAGTTGCCTGTTTTACAAGTGAGTGAGCCGAGTGTACACAGTGTATCGGAAATCCTTCCCCTCATCAGCTATGCAGTAAAAGACGTTTTTTTCGGCTGGCCTATAGTTCGAAAGATTTCGCCAAAAATCATGTCAAAGTGTCTCGTAGCAGCCTGCACACGCAATATAGTCGGTACACACTCAGTACAATCGGTACAGCCGCGGTACACCCAAAAGCAGTCGGTGCTTCAGTCGGTACACTCTACACTTGGATATACGACATCATTTTCTGCCAAACGTTCTGTTGTTCTCACTAACTAGCCAATGAGAGATCCGCTTTGGAACGGTGCAGGTCAACTGGCAAGCAGACGACTGATGTGTTCAGACAAACACCTGGCCACACCTGGGCCTACAAAAAATATATTTTCAACGATGAAAGAATGTTTAAGGCGATTTACTTTCAAGTATCAATTCCTTTAAAGGATACTGCTAATCCGTTATCACACCACGCATTGGCTTCGTTAAACTTTTTCAACTGAATGCAGGCACTTGCACCTGTAAAGGCATAAAGCACATACGTTAGCTACATTTTTAATGAGCTGCAAATGAAGAAAAATAATGTCCGATTCGTTATTTTTAAATAAAAATATAATGGACAAAATTACATATCGAGAATTTTAATCGGAGATTCTAGCCTGAATTTCACACATTTCTTCGAGTCTTTTACTGCCTAAGTAACTTCTGAATCGACCGGCCGTTAAAGCTGTACAGTGACGTCACTACCCGAAAATCTTAATTCCTTCAAAAATTAAAACACGATTTTCAACTGGCATACCGGGAAATATCGTCCGGAAATCTACGTGGTGCAGAATTGCTTTACTTTTAATTATAATTCACGTTTAATGTTCAAGGTTTAAACTGCATGCAGTACTCTGAACGAATCTGTTAGATGCAACTGATAGCAGAGTACGGCGCCATAATTCAATAATCAAGCTCGATCGCGGTCACGTAATGAAATAAATACACTCACGGGACACTTAGATTGCTTTGATTGATAAAAAGCTATTTGTTTCTTAATTAAGAGGAGAGAAAACAAGAAAACAAGAAAGAAAAGCTAACAGAGTCATTCACTTGACGGTGGATATGACAGGAAGTTCGAATTATAGATCTCACAAAAATCGACCACTGATAGCTACTGATGCTTCGCAAAAACAGAAGCACCGCCGAAACCACGACGTAGCTCTAAATTAAAAACCTGCATTGATTCTTCATTCGTAGTTTAATTCAACAAGTCGTAGTTTCGAATAGCCTGAGTACAGCCGCCCACTCCCCTCACAAATCAATCGGAGAAGTACGCCACATATAGAACCTTTCAATAAAAATTTAGTGTCTCTCGTCTTTACTCTGAAATTCCTGGATCTAAATAGTTACATGCGTGTAGTTTTCATTGCCTCATTATGGCTTGGAAAAATAGCCAGAAACATTATGGCTCTTGCCAGAAAACGATGCGTAAATTGCAGTTTGAAGTAGCAATTCATATAGATGACCATTATTTAAGAATATTACATCACAGCTCGAAAATGATATACGGTCCAAACCCACATGGCTTCAAGGTTTGGATCAGTCGCTTTTTCGTTCCGTGTATACACACAACTTTAATTCTTAATAAATGAAAAAATAAATAAATAAATAATAAATAAATAAATGAACGAATAACGATTTAGAGGTAGCACATCCACGAAGACTCCCTCTAACTTTGTTCTTCGTCTGCCTGATTCCTGGTCGAACTAGCCTCCCACGCAGGCGTTTTTAGGGGAGCAGTCGTTTTTTATCTTGGGGGGATGAAAAACGAGCTGGCCAAAAAACGCTTGGGTGGGAGGCTATGGTCGAACTAGAACTCTTACCTCTCAAAAACGCTTTCAGAAAATGTGGTTGCAATTCAATGGTTGCTTTTGCATCATTTACTGTTTCAGAGTAATTACCTATGAAAATAAAGAAACAGAGCACACTATTTAACAGCTCAGATAGGTATAACAGAACAAGGGGAGAGGTTACAATTAGCTAACACGGCTAGAGCCCCTGCAACAACCTCGTAATTACGTGACAACTGCACTCGTTAGCAAGTTTCCTCGTGCAGTACATTCATTGATGCCAATCAGTTCAGTAGACCAAAGACAAGATATTTAAAAGCTAATACATAACAACTCTTACCCAAATTAAAATGTGCTGCCGCTCTGTTGCTGTACAGTTTGGCGTTAAGACCTTCATCCTTGCAGTTCACTTTGATTCCTTCAGTGTAGGAGTGAATGGCGCCGTTGAAATTCTTCTTGTTGTATTCATCGTTACCATCATTTTTGTAAACCTCTGCAATAGCTACAACGAAGGAAATTAAATGTATTTCAGACTTTTGAATTGATGGTGGCTTTTCAGTATACTGCAATTGCTTCGATAAACCAAATTAGAACACTATCTGTGAGATTAACACAAATGCGTATCAATCAAGGGTTTGACTGATAAGAATAGAGGGATAAAGGCTTATAGAGTGTTTTCACTCACGTGGCCAGCATCCATGCAAATTTATTGGAACAAAAGAAAGCGTTTCCATAAGAAAAGAGTTCAACTCCCAAAGGATTGGTTTGGGACAGCAACATGGCGGCCGTTTCATTGTTTTGGGACACCAATATGGCCGCCGTGACGTCATGTGAAAACACTCTATACATTGGTAACTAACCGAGTTAAATTTTTCCGCCATTGATATGAAATTAGATGATATTTTCATTTCTCACCTCTTAAATTGTCATCATCAAACTGAACGGTTTCCCCAGCAGGTGATGTGACGTCATCTTGTTTGGCTGCTTTGTTTGCACTTCTCTCCATAGCGGAATGCTTTAAAATTTATACCATTCAGACCATTAGGTTATTGTGATGTTTGCAGCCAATACATTTTTGTAGCACAGATATTCTTAAAGAGAAACGTACCCCTGCCAGCGTTTTATCACAACACATAAACATAGCTTCTCGTCGCTCGCACGTAACATTAAGGCCCAGTTCAAACGTCGAACTTTGCATGTGCCAAACCTAATTCGTGGCAACAAGAAATATCATCCGTATTGCTTAAAATAGAGAAATCAACTGAGAAAGGTAAAATTCACCAGGCCTGGAAATTATTGTTTTGATTTTAGTGTGATTTGTGTTCTGTCATGGCAAGGAGACAGCTGAGGAGATCGTGATCGTGATATTTGGACAAAATAAAGTAACGCCATAAATTTTAAAACAAAAGAAGAAAAGAAAAGAAGAAGAAAAACATTTTCAGTCTAAAAATCTACAGCGACTACAATATGAATGCTGGTAACCATCGTTACGCCTCTGGGAGTTCTGTCCGCATAGGCGCGAAAACCCGGCTTAAAATAGTGACCCGCGCTTCTGATACCCTGGGTACCGGAGGTTTTTTCGCGCAGCTTCTCCGTGTGTGTGTTCGGCCTTTCGAACACGTGTCAGCCCGCGGTCCACGAATCTTCTCGTCGCACGCGAGAAAAAACCTCTGGTATCCAGGGTATCAGAAGCGATATTGAAAAATACGTTAACATAATTTATGCATTAGGTTCGGCAACTGTTGAGTTCGACTCATAGTGAATCGAAGTTGATCTTTTGCCGTTCTATTCGACAAGCTCAGTCGACTAGAACGGCAGAGTCGACACAAATACAAGATTGCCGTTCCTAATTGATTCATACGTGGAACTTTACATGTGCCGAACCTAATAATTAGGTTTGAACCCCATGCACATTTGTTCTGAAAGCTAAGCTAAAGTAAATTAATATCTTCACGTAATGTCATTTTTTAGCTTTGTCAACATGCTCCCTTTCAATTTGTAGTGTTGAAACTACATCACAACAGCTAAATAATTTCGTCTCGTTATTCCTATCACAGATATCAAAACCAGGTAAGACAGTTCTAGCCACCTCAGATCGCATTGGTTGATTTTCTAAGCAGCACACTAGATCAAGACACTCACCTATTTCTCTGCAAAGGTTCAGCAGCTAGCAACGGAACTTGCATTCATCTTATCTAAATAAGGTGAACGTGTAACAAACATTCTATTAGAAACAGGACGTTCGATCAACTGCATAATATATAGATTTAGCCAGGGCTAAAAGCGAGGCTCCCATTAGTAAATTTATAATTTAAATTAAACAATAAACTTGTATTCGAATTCCATTAGAGAAAAATAATTTGCAAACAGCCCAAGAGTGAACCAAATCATACATCGAGTTGATAGCCTCATATGTACACTCAAAAACTGGTAATCATCTTTTATCACATTTAAGAGCCGTAATGGCTATTGATCACCGTAGATCAATTAGGCTTAGAAAAAAAACCAGGCCAACGTTTTGGCGTTCGACAAGTTTACTTTGCAAAATCTTGCCAGCAAATCTGGGTGCGTGTAAACCAACCTTTTATACCATGGACAGAAAGCAGTATTTCACAATACAAATTGCTCTCATTCAATGTTCATAAACTGTTAAAAAAATTTTCCAAAATCACCTATACGGCCATCCGGTTCCCACTTTTGTAGTGCGAGCTGTAGCGAGTGTTTGAATGAACATTAACAGAGTTACGCTCCAAGATAATAAAGAATTTATCATGTTTATTTTTTATTTGATGGTTTAACGCGCGGCATTTCAGTTGAGAACTCCTGCAAGCGATGTTCACTGAACGACTGAAAACAATCGGCATAGCGATTAAAATTGCAAGAGAGACTACTAACAATCAATAAAAGAAATATAATTCGGTGAAACATAAACAGAGACAACAATTTTCATTCAGGAAGACAAGTATTAAAGTGTCCCTAAATATCCTGAATCTTCAAGCTTCAAGCTTAAGTTTGCTGAAGTTTATGTTTTAAGCCAGCTTCCCGGTGTTTATTTTTTCAAAGACGAACTCGAGGCAAGAAAATCGCTCAAAGCTTTCTTTTCCGGCTGGAATTATAACTAAAGATTCTTTGGAACATTTTCTTTCTATTTGCGGTGAGAAACTGTCTAAAGGCTTTTTAAAGTTCTGTAAGATTATATCAAACCAGATACTCGGTGAGATCGTTGTCTCAAATCTTACAAACGCGCATAAACTAAATTCCCGCATAAACTACGCTCCACTTCATTAAATTAGATACAAAAAACAAACATGAAATACAATAATTTCTCTGGCTTACCATTCGAGATGCAGCTCCTGAAAGTTATCAGGTAAAGCCAGTATCGCTTCAGACTTTGCAATCCTCTTACGCATCAAGCAAGGTGAAAACGAAAACGATGCCATCCGAAATCGGATTTCCGACTTTGACAAGCGACGTTTTCTCAACCAAAAACCCAATAAACAAACTAGCCATGAGTAACAGAAGACTCCTGATAGCAGCTGAATTTCATTTTGTACATCCAGTGGAAAAAGACAGTTAAAAACATCACAAGTTGACACAAAACTCTGTCAGCTTCAGCTGTTAAAGTAAACAAGATTCAAGATGCTGCATAAATTTTGCGCATGAACTCACCTGTCAAATTTTGACCAATCAGAGCATAAAAATTGGACGTAGAGCGTGACCAACGCGTGACCATTGTGAGAAAAAACAAAAGCAACTGTCTTCCCTGCCTGTAACAGCTGGCTGAATTTTCACGTCCGAGGTCAGTTTGCAATCAAAATTTTAATTGTGCAGCACATAAACACAACATATTTCATATGAATTAAGAAAAAAATTGAACTTGAGCCTGCGATCACTTGAAAACTAGTTTACTTGTCAGCGGATAACTTCAAAAAATACTTGACCTCGACGGGTCGACACCTGAGCCCGCGATACAGTCAAGTGATACTGGTCAGCGGGTACTCTGTTTTGACAGCTGTCAATTGATCAAAACATTGATGTCCAATATGTGTGCACTATCAGTTTTCCTGTGCTCCCAAACTAGTAAAAGTATGAGATTGAACGTTGTTCGCGATCTAGTAAAACAGTTAACTGGTCAGCGGACAGCTTCCAAATAAATCACGTCACCTCGATGAGTTGACACATGAGCCCGCGATATGGTCATGGGATACTGGTCAGTGGCTATCCTGTTTGGACAGCTGTCAATTGACCATATTGTTAATGTCCTATATTAAAGATGTGGACTTGCCAAGACACGCCTGAGACACCCCTCCCTTCCTTTTGATAGTCTCCCCTACCCCACCCATACAATCTGTAGACGCGTACGTACGTACGTACGTACGCTCGGTCAATCACGTGACAACCAAACGAAAAGAGGTTGACCATATTCCATGGGTATGGGGCTCTGTCCCACGCGCGCTTCGCGCGCGCGGGAGCCCCGCTATTAATTAGGGTTTTTTCCTTTCACTTGCCAATTTTCAATGCCTCGCTGGTTAACAACTAGAAGTCAAAACATGTTGTTCTCTAATCACTCTGCAGTGAAACGAGAACAAATCATTTTCACTCTAGCAACCATGAAACGCAGACAAGAATCAGGAATAGGCATCTCGTTTATTGGTAGCTAGAACACGGGCAAAATACATGAATAAACATACTACAAACTACAGCTAACGAAGACGTAAGCTAACAATAATGTCAATAATGTACAATCTGGTAATAACCTTTCTGAAAGATTAAACATAATTACAAAAAAGATAACAAATACAAGAAAATTTACAGAACGGTAGCGAGAGATGCCGTCAAGTGACCTTGAATCTGCAAAGAACACCTTATATACCTGACAACAAATAATCACGCACACTGTCAAAATAACTCACGCGACAAATACCAACACATCCGTATGCAAAGCACTGAAGCAACGTGCATTCGTTAACGCGAGAAAATTCATTTCCTTTGACTTTATCCCTCTCTTAGCGCAAAAGAGATCTACATAGACGAGGCCTTGTCTCGTAGCAGTGATCTAGTGTTTTATTAAGTTCTTGCCGCATTCTTTCTCTGCGTTTCTATTAGTTCGTAGAATATCATATTGTCCAAGCTCAATCTTAAGAGGACAGTATATTGTATTTTCATTCTAGTGTTGGTTTTTCCTTTTTCACGTTATTTAGGAGAGGAGGTTAAGAGTCATATTAAGCCATTTGTTAGTGATGTTTGTAAGTAGGTACAGCACCCGCAGCGCGAGTCTGGGGCGGCGCCCAATCCAGCTTGTAGGAGAATAGCTGGTGATTTGTTGGATATCCACACCTGTTCGACGTGCATGTCCACTAAGCATAGGCAATTTTGACATTGTCTTAACGAGCTCCCTCCGCATCTGCGTCACTTTCAGTCAAGGTGTATTTGCCGATAAATATATCTGACTGAATTTGCTAAAAAGTGGCTAAAGAACTTTCCACTGCATAGTAAAATCCACAATCTTTGAGCACAGCATAGGCCTTCTAAAACAAAATCACCTATACTTAACACAAAGTTTTCTGGTAACACGAGCTCAACCACATAACTGTCTATCAACACTCTCAGTAAATCACATAATAAATGACCTTGGCGGTACTCACAACACTTCCGAAAACCACTCATAATACCTCCACACTTAATAACACCGGCAAAGCATCGTCAAATTAATCCGTAAAACCCTCGCTTTATTCACATAAATCGTCACATGGAACTTTTCTCGACTCACACAGTCAATCACGGATCACGGATGTAAACCAACGGTTAAAAAGGAGTCATGGAGCCCCCGCCTTCAAAACTGGTGTATGTAAGAAGTTGTCTGTGTTTAGACTGGCTTGCCGCGATTAGGTCTTCGCTACTTGCAAGCCAGCCTAACCAACTATGTGGGTCTCTAAAAGGATTCTTCAATCCCGTAATCCCGACCTCAAATTTCGTGCAATCCCGTAATCCCGAGAGTTACTTTTGCATCCCACCTCCCGCGATACTTTCAATCCCGTAGTTTCGCCCGGATTTTGTTTTAAAATCCCGAATCCCGAGATTCAAGTAAGAGAAATCCCGGATCCCGAAAAACTTATCGGGGACCCTCATCTATGTACATGTACAAACAAAGTTTGAATGAAGGTTTTAGGTTAAACTGAAAATTAATCTTTGGGCGACTTTGACCTTAACCCATTACTACGGCTGTGTTTTCACAAGGACAATTTTAACTAGATAAAGCCGGATAAAGCTGGAAAAGTCCGGAATTACAGTGATAACACCTCGTCTTGGTTTTAGCTAATTAAAACATGCAAGCTGTTGCCACAAGCAAAAATAAGGGATTTTCTCGCCTTTACGAGCGGAAATTCACGCAGTATTAAAAGATTTCGTCGCATCTTCCTCATTTGTAAGGATATAAGCCTCATTTGCTGAATAAAACTCCTTCTCCTTTGCAAAAATACAGCGAAAATAAACTCAATAGAAGTCATTGCAAGCACTTCGTCTCCTTTAATTTTTTTATGGCGCGCTTTTGCAATTTGAATCCTCTGGGTTAGTGGCTTAGATTGCCGGTTAAATTTCACAGTGAAAACAGTTGTCACGTTTAACTAGTAAACATTAGCCTGCGTAGCAGGCGCTTGGAAGTAGTGGGCACAAGAAAAAACGGGCGCGGGAGAAGGAGACACTCGCGTGTATCCCTCGCCCGCGCCCGTTCTCTCTTTCGCCCACTACTTCCAAGCGCCTGTTATGCAGGCTAATTAAAAGTCGGTTTGTAAACAAATCCTAGAAAGAATGGTCAGCTAATTAATCGCGCTAGTGAAAACACAACCTACATTTTGTTTATTTCCAGTTAGGAGCCTGAGAATAGAGGGGAAAAGGTTCCACTTTCACATTTAAATCTCTGAACGCCGCTATTATATACATTAAAAGAAATGTAAGAACAACTCACTCAAATCTTTTGGTCTGAGATTCAGGGGAGGTTCAGTAGCTTGTGACGAACTTGGACTCACCTGATTTACATAAACTAAGCACGTGACAGGAAGTTCAATAACATAAATAATCTTCTCTCTTTTCAGTTTTGAAATAATTGTCAGTTTTCAGTTTTCTATGCGTAATGATGTTCCTTCGACTCGGACCACTCAGTTATGTTAGCTGTTTTGTATTCCTAACTTTAAGTGCCGATCAAATGTCCTTAAAATAGTAAGGACTGAGGAAAGGCGACTGAAAGTATGATAATTTTCGTTGTCTTGCCAGAGAATGAGAAATCAGGAAATAGACTGAGGCTCGAAAATCAAATCTGAATATACACAACAAAAACATCAAATGAATAATTAGATAAGTGGTTACAATACCGGTATGCTGACTGCCATCGCGAATTGCCCAGTGAGGCTGAATTTGACTCCAAAAAGTTTTAATCGAAACCCATAGCATGTCCCTGCAATACCGCTAAATGTATAAATTAAAATAGAGCTCGATGATATTCTAATTAGCGTAGAATGCAATAGGATTGCAATGGCCTTCGCCAAAATATAATGAGTACAACGATTTATAGCCTGTCATTTCTGTGTTGTCTGACAAGAATATAAGGAAAAGAATCAAACAAATGCGTTTATTTCAATCGAATACGAGTGTACAAAACAGAGAAGCAAGCACATTTGTCACTGACTTAAGGATTTTTCATGTCATGCATGGCTTTGCAAGCATCAGAGGATCATCAGACGTTTGTTGAAACTGAACCAGAAAATTTAAATTTCCACTTCGCACCTACTTTTCTTATAATAATAAACCGAAGCAACAGCTGTGAAGAAACAAAGGACGAAGTCAGTTAGCATTAAATAATAGATTAGAATACCAACCTTAAACACGAGGAAAGCGCTTTATGACCGTCAGATGGAAAGAGAAAGCAATTACATTCAGGCTTGCATATATTCACCAACTGAAGCAAGATCAAACTAGGTACTGTCGACGTGGACCGTGCCTAGATAAAACAAAAGGGAATTTTAAGGGAATTTTTTCTTTTTTCTTTCCGAGAAAGTCCTATCAATCATCACTTGACCTTCAACCGGAAATACAGCATTATGGCCTGACCTACATAGCTTACATGACGTACATAATAACACATTGCCCAATCGAACAAAATCATTTATAGATATAACAGATTTATAAGGAACAATTTGCGCCAGAAAAACGTTATGTAAGGCTTAGTTCATGATTTGTTATGAGAAAAAAGGAGATTTGTGATATCGTGAAATCTAAACCTTCTGTCCCTTGTGTAGCTGAAGTGTTTCACTAAAATTTAGCGTTTTATAATCCGAGTCTGTTGTCTTCAATGGGTTAACTTGATGAAATGAAAACTAGAGCAAACGTAGGTGGAGTAAAATGAAAGTGAGAAAAAAAATGAGAAAGCAAAGAAAACATGGAAAATATATCTTTATTTCATACATACTGAGTGATTCTGTTTGAGTCAACCTGAGTGAAAACATGGTTCGCGCCTTTATTCAACCAATCAGAAAAGCGGAACGGCTTTTTCACGTGTGAGTAGAACGTTTCGACCAATCACAGCGCACCCATCAAAAGCAACCGTGTTTTCGGTAGCTTTGTGTTTTCATTAAAGGTTTTATTCTGGCAGAAGAAAATTGCCAGAAGAAGCTAAATAATGGCTGAAGGAGAAATCCTTCGCTTTCCCGCTTTGCAGAAATCCGTTAACCAATTTATCGAGGAACAGAAAAACAAACAAACGTTGTCGAAGGCTAGACGAAATGTTGGCTTGCTCTCCGAGTTTCTGAAATCCAAGCAAGAAAGCAGAAAAATAGAAGAGATTCAATCACAAACTGAGTGAGTTTATACTTACTGTTACTGTTTATAGTAACTGTTTCTACTGTAGTGCGGAGTTAGAAACGCATCAAGCGAGTTCTCGACTCATCCGATGAGGACAGCCCGCCTGCTGTACCATTCAGTGACAATTTTTTGTCAAAGCTTTTTTTATTTAATGATGTAATCATCGTAGACAGCCTTGAGTCAGTAAGTTATATTTCATTTTTGATCAATTTTTTGTCAATATGTTAACTCACAACATTTGTAGAGCCCAACGAATGATGTATTTTTTAGGGCATTTGGTTTGAGCTGGCCCTTGTTTCTTAAATTCGCTGGCCATTTTTTCTAAATAAAGAGAAGTTTTCCTAAATAAAAAGAGGAAATGTTCACTCAGTATGTATGAAATAAATAAATTACTTCATGGGCTGCGGGCTTGTACGGAATTTTCACACTCGTTGTTTGTATCAGAAATCTCGCTCGCTCGCTCGCTGCGCTCGCTCGTTCGATTTCTGATACATCACCAACTCGTGCGAAAATCCCGTACGCGCCCCCTGCCCATGAAGTAATCTCTATCTTTTCCACCTCGTTCCCAGTTCTAGGACATATGTGAGTTCCTGGGGACGAGTAGGATAGGGGCCCCAGTAACGAGGTTGACATTAGCAAGAATGTGATATCAAAAGAAGCGTTCGAACAGTCGATGTATATTTTTAACGTTCTTTTTTTAAAAAAATTTTAAATGGTTTTACAAAAAGCTTTTTCGCAATTTTGTTTGTAGCTAAACTGATGACTTCGCCATCGTAAATCGTTTTTCTGAAACCGCGCTTTCGACAACCCGTAACAGTTTGCTTTGATAAGCAAAAAGTGACATTCTCTCTTGATGAAAACTAAGGCGATGTTCTCACTATTCCGGACAGCATTTCGTTGCGCTACGAAATGCAATCCGGAATAATGTGAACAACTATCTGATATGTGACTCTCCGGAACAGCAGATCGGAACAGCACTACTTCGCACTGTGACAGAAATGGCGCCGCCCCAACCATGTTTGTGTATCAGAACAGAAGCCCTACCCGGTATGGTTTTTGTGGCAGCACAAAAGCTATCCAGCATAGCAAAATGCAAATGAAAAGCAAACAAAAATAAAGCGAAAGTTTATTGTTTCGGAAGTAGACATGCATTATACCGAAATATGTAATCGTCAACAGTCTTTGGTGTATGTCAGGATACCTTTTTTCTAGTATGGTAAACGCGAACATTTTACAGATGCTCCTCTCATTGGCTACTTCCAAAGACCAGTAAGCGCATTAGTCGACTATGAAAGGACTTGAAAGGGTAGGAGGATTCATGTTTAAGCAACGTGATCGGCGTCTTCTGAAGAGTCAATCCTACTGGTGCTCTCATAGCATCCGCCAGGCTTTCGGTCAGGTTAGATCACGTGCGAAAAAGGCGGTGAGCAATGAGCAAGCGAGTGAGGTAGCGACTTTTCTCGATGCATCCAGTTCCCTATTATCTTGGAGCCTGGAAAAGCCTGGCTAATGCTTGCATCTCGGACTATTATGATAATCTCTTTGGTATATTACGTCGCGGTGAAAATTTTAAAATCAAAAACTCGCTGCAATTTTTGTCCTTTCGTTTTTAACCGATTGACAGCACAACAGAGTGGAGCTGAGGTGCGATAATGGTTGGAAAAAAATTAACAAAACAAAACAAAAACAAAACAAATAAACTTTGTATAATTCGGTGTTGCCACAAATGTGGGTCAAGATTTTTTTCTTATTTTTTACTTTTCTCGGCCGGTTTGCTTTGTTCTTTTTAGGGGAAAAAATAAACATAACTTCTCATTATTATACACTGTCTGAAAAGCACGTGGCGGCTTTGATTGTAACAGGGGAGTGCGCGACTGAACAATGGCAGTAACAATAACAAAAAGAATGCAATATATATTTCGCCTGCTCATATTCCCCTCGTCATATTTCCCTGCTCATATTCCCCTCAACATGCTTAACCACCCCAGTTTTAACAACACAAGTCAGAATGAACTTACCACGGACATTTTCTGGACTTCATTTCTTTTCGTCTGCAGTAGTGATAGCGCAATGTCCCTAAAACTAGTATCAAATTCGCATCCGTCACCGACCGCGTTCTTTAAACGAATTTGAAAGAACATTTCCAACGTCTACCTGCCAACGTCTAACTCTTCGGAGGACTGACACAAAACTCTGTCGCGGTGGAAGGTCTAAAAGCGGCGTTTCCAAAACTGCTCCGTCAGTCTTAAACTTTAAGGATACTTTTTCCTCTGAGTCACTCATCTCTTTCTGGTAAATCTGTTTGACTACTCCACATGAATTGACCAGTTTCCATATTGTAGGAGTCAACCTCAAACAAATGGTGCTCTTGGGAATAAGCATCTCTAGAGAACTGATATGAAGCTTTTTCAAAAGCGTTCTGCTTTGGGGGGTTCTGCGTTCTGGGGGTACTCCAAATTTCAAGTGACGGAGTGGATGGAAGCATTTTTGATTATGGGCAAGTATTTTTTGGGAGTGGCCTGATTTTTTTTTGTATGGGGGCGGGGGTATTCAAAACAGTCTAAAGATTCATGGTAGTGCCCGCGTATCTAGTTCTACGAACAACGTACAACCACATAATATAAAGTACAACATGTAATGCTTTCTAAAAACTTTTAAGGCTCGGAAATTCCCCAAAGGAGTTTTTTGGGGTTAATGCTTAGTCCAGGAATTTTTTTGGGTTTTACTGGAGAAGCCCTGGGGATTTTTGGGGGGTTATATGCCCCCATTCGATCATTCTCGTCAGTTAAAATCCGGATTAGCCCCCCCCCCCCCCCCCCCCTTGGAAAACCTCACAAGTGAATAAACATAATATTGTTTACCTTTCCCTCGGGCTTATGTGATATATAGAGAATACTTCATGGAAAGTGCTAGCGTACGGTATTTACGCACGAGTTGTTGGCGTATCAGAAATCGAACGAGTAAGATTTCTGATACAAAAACAACGAGTGCATAAATGCCGCACAAAGCACTTTCCATGTGGTATTGTGTTTATTATATACATACTGAGACATTCATCATTTTGGTGACCTTTTTATTTTAAATCTTTCAAAAATGCTAAAATTTGCCGCTTCACACTTACCGTAAAATGACAACGCAAACGAAGTATCAGCTTTTTAGTAAAGACGTTTGTTAAAAACAGAAATGACGGTGAGGATACGAGGTAACCCAAGAACTGTAAGTAATCTTAACTGTTTGTTCTCAATGCACAATTGAATTAAATGCACAATTAAGTAAAATGGCCGGTTTCAATATAAGCTTAAGCTTAAATGAGAGGCAAAGTAGCTCCGACAAAAAGCACAACAAAAGCTTACGTCTCGTTCTGTTCATCTCTTTCCACTGTTGTTTCGCCGGCTCTCTACAGTTTTCTTTATCGACAGTGAAACAAACGAAACTATTCGACTCCATTTCCGAAATGTTTTTCACTTTTTTAGGGGGAAAAACTCTTTGAGTAAAACTTTTCTCGTTAAATGTGTGCGAAGCGGCGCTGCAAGCTGCAATAAAAGGGGACATTTTGGCGCGAAACTCGCACACCTCTGTGGCTTCTGATTGGACGTATCATTTTTTTCACGTGTGAAAACCATCGTTCGCTCCGCTGATTGGCTTGAACTAATTTGCGTTCGAAAATTTACGACATAGCTTTTTGGTGAGTATTTCTCAGTATGTATATAATAAATTTATTAATCGCTTTAAATAGCTCACAGAAGGGACTGGGAACGAGTATGAGCCTTCCACATTATGATCATGAATTTTCGAATGCTCGGACCACGTGACATTGACCGTCCTCTTTCAAGACAATTCAATAAAAGCACGACCAATACTGATGGACGGTAAGCAACTCATAAATCCGGTTAAATGACTGTCGTATGATTGTGATTAATCTTGCTCCCGGGCTTCAACCTCCCCTTTCTCCCCCCACCCCTTCGGCTTGAATGCTAATCATCTAAGTCAGGAGCGGGCTGTTGGGAGTTTGAGGTTAATGTACCAAGGGTGTGGCGGTCTTTTCTATTTCTCTTTTCCTTCTTTCAAAAAAGGCTAGTAATTTCGCAAATAAGTTAAGAAGAATGGGGAACATGGTAATGAGATCTGAGATCTCAGATGAGATCGCTAGGACGACTGCTTAAATTTTGTTGTTTAACCCATCTGTAGTCAATAATTAGCATGTCATAAAAATAACAGAAATAAGGGAACAGCCATTAAAAAAAAAACGTTTGCCAGATGATTTTGTTAAACATAATAAAAAAAGTTTTCTTCTCAGAAAAAATCGTACCTGCCTTGTTGATCTTACTATTTGCAGTTAAGCCGGCGCTAATACATCTCAGCTTCACAACGGCAGCTTTAAGTGTAGAGTTCAAGCGCACTATATACCTCTTATTAGTCGAGTTTTCGGTCCGTACTGTAAATTACGGACCGAGTTTTTTTCCATCGATTTATGGCCCGCGCGAAGCGCGCGGGCCATAAATAGATGGAAAAAAACGAGTATCCGTAATTTACATTACGGACCGAAAAAACGAGGCTAATAGAGTGTTTTCACTCACGTGGCCAGCATATATGCAAATTTATTGGAACAAAAGAAAGCGTTTACATAAGAAAAGAGTTCAACTCCCACAGGACTGGTTTGGGACACCAACATGGCCGCCGTTTCATTGTTTTGGGACACCAATATGGCCGCCGTGACGTCATGTGAAAACACTCTATAAGATGTTTATTATATGGCTTCTTCCTGTTTGGGGGACCGGAAACAAGTGCAGGACGCACGATTTGACAATCATTTAACAGACGTCAAAAAAGAAAGTTTTTATTGGCGCACGAAAACAATAGAACATAACAAGGCGTTCCGAGAAAGTAAAAACAAATTTGCCATGTTGAAAAAGTTTATTCGGTGAAAACTAAGAGCACTGTAAGTTTTAGCTCTTTAATGTAACGCTGGAGTATTTTGAAAACCGGACACTCTGTCTGTCTAGAAGTTGTTTCCATCTTTCCTCCTTTTGTCCTTGTAAAGAAAACCCTGCAAAAGGCAAAGAAGCGTTTCAAGGTAAGTTTGTTGTCATTGTCGAAGGATTCGCTCGTTAATTGTTTTTGGGAAAACCTCTCTTTCTGCCAGTCCATTCTCGTCTTCAATTTTTGATCCGCGTTAAAATTTTCAAACACTGACTAGAATTCTCTTCCTCGGTAAGGTTACGATTCAGTTTCTACAACAGCTTCGTTCTCATTAAAACAAAGCTAGGTTAAAATTTGGAAAGGCAAAGTCAACACTCCAGTCCTCAGGGTTTACATACATATTTCAAAGTTTATTCGGTGGAAACTAAGAGCACTGTAAGTATTCACTCGTTAATGTGACGCAGGAGTCTTTTGAAAACTGGACATTTTTATGTCTGGCTGGAACTCGCTTCTATCTTTCTTTCGTTGGTCTTTGAAAAAACACCGCAAGTGGCAAAGAAACTTGTCAAGATGATCGGGTGTAGGTATGTTTGTTATCATACTTGTTAAAGGAATTACTCATTTTCGCTTGGGCAAAACATCTCGAAACTCTGCCAGTCGATTCTCGTCTTGTTAACTGTGTACTACGATAAAACTTTCAAACACTGACTACAATCCTCGTCGATAAGATTACGAGTTAGTTTCTTCATCGCTTTCGTTCACAAATAAACACAGTTTAAAATGTTGAAGAACAAAGTCAACATCCAAGTCTTGACAAGGTTGACAGGCGTCTTAGAACTTTATTTAAACCTTTTTTCCGAGGTAAAGAGATTTAGAGCTCCGAAATGAGCATTTTCTTTAAAAATTCTGGTCCGTGTAGCAAGTTACGGACCGCTAAATTGACCAATCGAATGGCGAAAACAGACAAGCCATATAATAAACAATATTACTCACTGAACTAAATATTTTGTAACTTCTTCGATGGCAACAATGCACTTGATTAAAGTGCAATCTAGTCTCCTTCTCACACCGGAAGAAGATGAGATAATTTTCATCCTTGATTGAGTAGTAGGTTTAGTCATAGTTTATAACTGAAGACTTATTAAATTATTCGGTAAATCGCGGTTGGTTTGCCTCCGTGAACTGCCTGCGGAGACACTACTGCTATGAACATGATCAACCAGTCCTTCATCTTTGCTGTTGTTCTAGTTTCTTAATTTTGTTGTTCCAGAACTTATGGTATCCACGGATACCACAGATGTAGCATTGTTTACTGTATAGGTCCTTCTCTCCAGAGTCACGTGACCGCTCCTCGGTTTTAAAGACGGCCTCCTTCCATCTTACTTCATGAAAAACGCTGGCGCATAGAGCTTCAAAAATGTCCTCGATAATATGTGCTTGATTCTTGTGAGATCGAGATAGTGCCGTTCGTTGGTGGCTGGTAGGCAACCTGTCATAAAATGATGAGCGGTTCTTAATGGAGTTAAAAACGGGAAACGTGGTCCATGGTAGCCAAGCCTTTTTTTTCCGGGATAAGAGGCCGTCTATACCCATATTTACAGATTTTCAACAAAATACTGCACACTCTGCTATAAACGGTATGAGCCAGGCGTGCAGCTTTACACGAGCATGATTTTGTAAGAGCGTACTGAGTAAAATTAAAGAAGTGCATTAATAATCAAAGACAATGGAATCCACTCTGAAGCTTCAATGCCCTTAATTTCGAAATAAGTGTTTATTAGAAATAAAAAAACTATATGCCAAAATAATGTGAATTTCTTTAAGTAATGTAATTCACCTTTCACTTCTCCAACCATAAGATACAAAGCTTGATGCGTTGTCATATACCCTTGTGTGTTACTTCTACCAATAAATCTCTAGCATTCCTCCGTAATGTTGCAAGGCCTTGAATCAGTGAAAGGTTCCGGTAATTCTGCTTTTTTACAAAAATATCAACTCTGCTACTTGAAAAGAGCAGAAAAAGTAACTTTCTCCATTTATTTTTCATAGAACAAAATGCAAAATTGTTACCTTTTTTGTTAATGCTAGTCGATCAGGTGAAGAGTTAAAAAAGTTACCTTTTTAGAAAAAAAAGGCGGGTATTTTAAGCTTTCGAGTGAAAATATTTTGACGTCAATATCGTCCACTTTTCATCCATTTCTCACTTTACCAAACAAAACTTTAAAGCGCGAAAAAGGTATCTTTTTTCAGTTTGAAGCGATCTCTTCAAAAGCGCGAAAAAGGTACCTTTTCTGCCATTAGAAACGTTCCTATCAAAAGAGAAAAAAAAAGTGCCTTTTTTGCGGTTGGAAGCGATGTTCTCATAAGTGCGAAAAAGGAACCTTTAAAAATAAATGGCATTTTCAAACTATATTTGAAAGCCGTTTCAAATCCTCCTGATTGACAGATGTCAACCGTTTGGCACCATTTGTTTTGCTTAAATTGACTGACCCACTAGTCAAGAGACAAATATGGCGGAATATATGGAAAGCAATGTCACTTTAATAAGGAATGTCATTGAAGACAACAAAACGTACAAATATGTCAGTGAAATTCTCACACAAGACTTTCCAGAAGTAACAAGAGGCTTTTCAGAAAGAAATGTGCGATTGTTTTGTGCTAAATATGGAATAAGACGACTGAACGAATACGAAGTGTATTCACGCTGGGAAAAAGGTGGTAAAAATCGGCCAAAAGATTGAGTGGGAGCGTGATAGGCACAAATAAAAGCTTTTCAGGCTCACTCTAGTGTAAGTAAGGGGATCTCAAAGGGATTGTGGCATTTACGGTTAATGGCTTTACTAAAGGCTTCGGCTTGCGGCTCAAAAGTCACCGGAGGTCAAATTCGAAATCTAGTTTGCATTATTGCAAAACAGTTTATTAAACCTCTGGACTGAAGTCTCTAACAACCCGTTCCGGAGTGAAAAAAGGCACCCACGAAACAAAACAGTTATTATGATAACCCGCTCAGTTTAGACTTAAAAGAAAAAAAACGCTTCTCTGCTGTTTGTCGTAGATCGCCGTAGAATTTGATATATTTTTTTTCGCAGATTAAAATGGTTCGACTTTTCATATAGGACTTTTTTTTAAGTCTTCGCTCCACGCTTAAAAATGGGCTTGCTTAGGTCCTCTCATGCATCTAGTTTGAAAGAACCAGTAGCTATTTCATCCATTTGGATGGTAGCCAGTATTTCGGATCTCTTCAGTCTAGTTTCTCAATTTTGATCGGCTAAAAGGAGCCAGCTATTTTTTTTAGTCCGATAATTCGCCATAGTAGACCCTCGTCCACGTACGTAGGTCGGAAAATATGCCAATAATGCACGACGCGATAATTATAATATTGCGCGTTCGAGCCATTTCTGTTAAATGGGGGCCACTGTTAGGCCGGGGCCACTGAGGAATAGCTTCCCATACAGGTGTTTCTAGGGCAGTCTAGGATGGGTTTTGCTCGTTTTAATTAGATTCGGGACTACGAAATTCGATTGTAGAAACGGGACATAGATTCCCCTAAAAACGTCTGTGTATTGTTCGTTGGGGGCGCCAACGGTTGACATCTGTCAATCAGAAGGATTTTAATTGAAATGTCATTTATTTTTAAAGGTGCCTTTTTCGCGCTTTTGATGAGATTGCTTGTAACCGCAAAAAAGGTAGACTACGGGTAGTCCCCCATTTTTCCTGAGGGATAGTAGAGCGAGCAAAACGCGAGCGCGCGTGAAAATCAACCCACGCGAGAAAAGGCGACACGCGCCTTTTTTTGCGTGGGTTGATTTTCACTCGCGCTCGCGTTTTGCTCGCTCTACTATCCCTGAGGAAAAATGGGGGACTACTCGTAGTCTACAAAAAAGATGCCTTTTTTGCTCTTTTGATAGGAACGTTTCTAACCGCAGAAAAGGTACCTTTTTCGTGCTTTTGAAGAGATCGCTTCAAACTGAAAGAAAGATACCTTTTTCGCGCTTTAAAGTTTTGTTTGGTAAAGTGAGAAATGGATGAAAAGCGGACAAAATTGACGTTAAAAGATTTTCACCCGAAAGCTTAAAATACCCGCCTTTTTTTTCTAAACAGGTACGTTTTTTAACTTTTCACCTGATCGACTAGCATTAACAAAAAAGGTAACAATTTGGCATTTTGTTCTATGAAAAATAAATTGAGAAAGTTACTTAACCCATGACGTCAGCTGTTGTGACGTCACAATTTGACATTTACCCTAACCCCAACACACACACATCCCACCTACATCATTTTGAAACCTGTACCCTCAGTTTACCCTGAGTATCAATATTGGTGCACTTGTTAGTTGGGGAGGGGTGGGGGGCAGGATAAACCAACGCAGGCATTCATACTGAGATATGTATTTACCATCGTAGGCCTTGTTCCCATGTTAAGCAGACTAAAAACCGATATAAACCTCGACGAGATTACCGTATTCAACACTTCGGTTTTTTATCAGGATCAAAAATAATTTCTTGTTGTTGCATGGTTAAATGTAGATTCGTTTTCTGAATCGAACGACTTTGCTACACATATTTTCTAAAAGAAGTTAAATAAATTCCTACTAACACTTTGTTATTCTTAGCTGCCTCACAACGTAATACAAATTCCTTGCTCTCACCTATAAAAGAAAATACTACAGTGTACTAAAAATAATGAAATAACTGATAGTACCCTTATTCTATTAGGGTCGACTAACAAAGTCTGCCGGGATTGGCTAACAAGAGTTAAAGGTAGAAGTGATTGGCAATAATAATAATAATAATAATAATAATAATAATAATAATAATAATAACAATAATTTTTAATCAGTTTGAATTATTATTCTTAGATAGTTTTATTTTTTATTAACTTTTTGATGCTTTTTATCATTGTTATTAGTAGTTTTTAGATAGTCATTTTACGACAATTCTCTTTCGTACACAAGAAGAATGTACTTAGGGTATATATTTTAATATTCATATTCTTGAATCTGTAAATAGTCTATTTTTTAAAAATCTATGAATAAAGTTTTTATTATTATTTTAATAACCGCACAGCGAAAAGATCTACGCTTGTTTTGTAGATTTCAAAAAAGCTTTTGACTCCGTCCGGCATGACGAGCTCTTGAATAAGCTGCTGCAAATTGATGTTGGTGGTTCTTTTTATAACTTAATTAAAAGCTTATATCACAACTCTTCCTGCTCAATTAAAATTGCCCAAAACAGGGGCGGATCCAGGATTTTTTTTAGGAAGGGGTGCTCTCGTCTCTTGCTCTACTTCAACACCAATAAACCACAGTTTCTTTTTTTTGCAGAATACCAGTTGTATTAGAAAACCGCAGGTCATCTCAGGAGAGGGGGGTGGTGCGCACCCCCTGCACCCTCCCCCTAGATCCGCCCCTGCAAAAACAAACGCGATCATTCCGTTATGCGAGAGGTGTACGGCAAGGCTGTATCTTAAGTCCACTGCTTTTTAAACTTTATATTAACGTCCTACCTTTCGCATTTGAAAATACATCATCTGATCCTTTTGTTTTGCCAAACCGTGCAAAACTAAATTCTCTATTATATGCAGACGATTTAATTATTTATCACGATCCAAAACAGGACTACACAATTACCTCTATAAACTATCTTCATTCTGTACTTCATGGATGATGAAAATGAATCCCAAGAAAACAAAAATTATAGTTTTTCAGAAACTTGCGAGAGAAAAATGCTGATTTTCACTTTCTCGTAGATAGTCAAAGAATTGACGTTCTACAAGAGTACACTTACTTAGGAACTCGAATGTCCTCATCGGGAAATTTTTCAGTGTCACGTGAACATCTCAAGGAGAAAGCTCTTCATGCCCTCTTCAGCTTGAGACGACACACGAACCTTAGCAAACTAAAAGCAGCTCTCGCCTGTAAAAATATTTGATACTATGATCTCCCCTATTCTAACATATAACAGTGTTTTGGGGTGTGTATGCCAAACAGACTTTAAGAACTGGGACGGCTCACAAATCGAGAAGGCACACCTTCAATTTTGTAAACGATACTTGGAGGTAGACAACAAAGCTTCTAATATAGCTTGTAGAGCAAAGCTTGGTCGTTTTCAATTAAATATCACAATCAATCAAAAAATTCTCAAATGCATTTTGTAGATACAGTCTAAAGATGATGATGATGTTTTTAATGTCATTCGACTTACACTGTAATGGCAAAAATAGCTTCCACTCTCATTTAATGAATATGTCAGAATACTTCAAGCTTCCTGACTTTAACCCTGATTTATTAGATATAGCTATGGTAAAAAGCTATGTAAGTTCAATGAAACAGGAATATATCTCATAGTGGCAAAACACCCTTCAACATTCTCAAAAACTTGAATTTTATAGATCTTTTAAAACCGACCATACCTCCTCTAGTTACTTAGACTTAGCAAGTGGAACAGCTGGGAGAAGGGCTTTATTAAAACTACGAATAAGCAATCACAAACTAATGATAGAAATAGGCAATGCCCTTTTTGTGGATGCAATGTAATAGAAGACGTAGTTCACTTTCTTTTTCAATGTGCTACATACTCTATGATTAAATTCTGGAAAGTTGACCTTGACCGCAGGGTAGGAATAAATTTCACTATAAAGTCAAGACTCTGATTCCAAATATTACCCAGTTACCTATAAACGGTTTGATCAATGAACTGATGAACTCTTCTAAATACTTTATCAATATACAATTCATGAAATATATTTCAGCTTGTTTTGATGTTCGTGACAAATTATTATCAAAGTAACGTAGTTGTCCTATGTTGTAATTTTGATTCCTAAACATAGCTTTTGTAATACTGTATGTGTTTGTATGGTCATGCAAATAAAGCTCGTTGTTGTTGTTGTCTCAGATCTGACTCGTTTAGAGGGACGCAACCATCTGGAGGGCAGTAACAGCGCCCCCCTTTCCACCCCATGGTGTCTATCTTCTGGCTACACTTCAAGTTGAAGTCCAGTTCTGTTGAGTTGACCCTACCACGTCAATGTAGTTATAGTGTTAAAAATCTAGATCTAGTGCGAGAACAGCCCTGGAAAGTACTCTCACTCACTATGTACATGATGTAAAGTACTCTCACTTGATATGTAAACCCATACTCAGACTCCCTAAATCAGTAGACGTTAAGTTAAGTTTAAAAATCTACCTTTGTTATTGAGGACACGGTTTGGTCTGTTGACTTGCATCGTTTGTGATTATCATGATGCACATGAATCTTAAGCAAAGGAATGGTATTTTTTTGTGCAAACCTGTGGACCAAGCATGCGTTGGTGGGTCCAGACCCTCTCATCCAAAAACTTTTCTAGGCTCTGTGAGCCTCCGTCTGGCCTAAGAATAAGGTGAGGGCCCGCGCCAAACTAAGTTGGTTTCTGTTTGAACCCTCGATAGAAAACTATTTTGGATAAATATTAAAAGGAGATTTGAGAAAAAAACTATTTAATGATGTGCTGTCGCATCTTGGAAGTGTTCACTGAATCAGCGACTTAATTGTTAAAACAAAAAACCCTCTGGACTCCTTCCCCCTTCCCTCTCAGCTAAAGTTGGCTTTTTTTTCTATTTCTTACAGATAGCTTCAGGAGCAAGGAGTAGGAGTGGAAAGGCTTGATTTTTCTTTTCTTGAAACAGGTAGTGTCGACAGTCTCGGGAAAAGGTGGGAAATGCCTTTGAGAACTAAGTGTCCCAGCTTGTTTTGTCGCTGATTCTATAGAGCTATTTCGAGAAAGGTTGTCGGAAAAAGTGCACGCGACAATCCCGAAAGGTATTGCGGGTGGTTTTGAGTTCACTCTCCTTCCAAAAAAAATTAAAAGAATGACACGAGAGGTAATGGAGGTATGTTTGTGAGTGCAAAAGGAAAGCAACAAAAGTAGGTTTGACAGCAAAAGTATCACGGAACAGTGTATTGATCATATCCCATATTACCTTTCGGGTTTGTCGCGTGCACATGTTTGAAGACAACTTTTCTCGAAATAGCTGTATACAAAGATCTACAATCATGGGTTTGTCTTGAGACAAATTTGCCAAAGTGACGCCTTTTTAAATTACACACAGCAAGCAAACAGTATTGAAAAACTGAAACTTCAGCTCTCCTTCATTCCAAATACATTATGTTGAACACTTGTTCCCACAATTTCTCTAAAGTTTCAATAATGGGTATTGAGCAGGAGTAGTGTACATCAACGTATCAAGTTATACACAGATAAATTATGTTTGTCTTATAACTGACCCAGGGCTTTTATCGACTATTGAAGGACCTCACGGCACTAAAAATTGGATTTTACCAAATTCGCTAGGGGAAAAAGAGATGCAAAAAAGTGCAAATTAAGAGGAAATCATGGGCAAAAATGTTAAATAACGCATTTGCCCAAGAATTTCCTCCTGGTTTGCACTTTTTGCGTTATATTTGCCGCGAAAGGATTTGAGTAAATCTAATAAGAAAACGAAAAGCCGAAAAGGATGAGATTACAGGATATTCCACAGTTCCTTTCCACGAGGATACCACTAGACGTTGTCAAGTCTGAAAGGAAGAAAGAGAACCTCAAGTGATTTTGACAAAAAATCTTCCCTCCATCTTATCGAGGTAGTTGACAGCACCAAACTACTTACAAACTGAAAGCTGACTTGATACTTCAGTTTTCAGCATCCGTAAGCAAGAAAATTAATCTTTATACGAGTAGAAAAATTACTAAAGATATGATGATAGAATTTGTTTTGTAAACTTCTTTGCTACATGTAACATAAAAGAGGAAGGAGCTTCATAAGTTCCTCTCTCATTGTCTGCCTAAATTAATACTTTGTTCTTCTTAGCTGCTTCATAGAGTAATACAGATCCCTCATACGCACATGCACCTAAAATGGAAAAAATATCAATAAAATTCCAGTACCCTTATTATTTATTGGGGGTCGTTATTTGTGATAATGGTGCGTCCTGAAGGTTCGACTAACCTAGACCCAACCCACGTACGATTCTTTTGTGCCGTAAAAAGGTTAATTAAACTTCATTTCTTTTCAAAAGAGGTCAGTCCTTTGGCCTGTCAACATACAGCAGGGAGTATAGCAAGTTAAGAGAAAAATTGACAATATGAACAAATAGCTGTGATCCAAACCAAACCCGGGCAAGGTATTCGCAGAAAAAGGTGTCAAGTGTTTTAAATCACTGATTGCATGAAGTTCGAGCGATTTGGTCAAAATATACAGACTTGTCTGAGTCAGAAAACTTTTTCGCACATATATATCATTCATGATTGATATTCTCTTTTTTTAAAGGGACAACAAACAATGATGATGGTTCTTGTTTTCTTGCTTTTTCTTTTTTGAAGCGGGGAGCACTAAATTTAGCTCAATTGTCCGCCAGATAAAACAGCGCAATAAGGGAATGAGCAATAAAAATTGACTTCGTCCGCAAAGTTGTTCATCGTAACGTCCAAGAAATTAACCCATTTTGAAGGAGCACAATTAACAGCTAAATTACTTTAAGTGTTCTGTAATGTAGCGGGTATAGTTTGGGTGGATGAAATTTTATTCCTGAACAGTTCAAAATGTGAAACTAAAACCAAACAATACGAAAATCGGGTCGTAGAGCGTCAAATAGAAAACAATTTTACCTCGACACTATGGGTGATCTATTTTCTCTCGCCAAATTCCAATGTGACATCGTCACCAATGAGTACAAACGGCGCCCAGTCGATTACGCGGCTGAATTCTTGGGATTCTCTCATGTAGTTCATTGCTTGGTTAAGGGCTTCACTTGCACTTTTTCCTTTCACAAGATGCTGATAGAAATTTGTCATAAACTCTAGAGTGGCCTTGTCGTCAATTGCCCACAATGATACCAGAACAGAACGGGCACCAGCACCTAAAAATGCCCGTGCTATACCGACTACTCCCTCTGCTTTGATCTCGCCATGAGCACTATGACAGCAGCTAAGTACGACCAATCTTGCTCGAATCTGAGCACTCTTTACATCTTTCATCTTCAAAATGAAATCTGTCTCACCACTTTTTGGCGCCAAGGCAATTTCGCCCGTTTCCATCTCGCCATGTGCAGCGATGTGTACCAAAGCAACAGAACCGATTCGTTTTAACACTTCATCCTTCGTGGCCTGTCTTCCAATAAGAGGCGCACAACCAAGAATTTTGCCAATCGTCTCTACTTCCTCCCTGGCAAATGGCAACGAAGGTAACTCTATCACATCTTGTACCCACGGATCACCGACAAGAAGCACGCCCGAGGTAAGGTGATGATCTATAGGACATTCCACAATCATTTTCAAGCTTGTGAGGGATGGGGCCACACGGATGCTGAATGATTCGCAAAGGTATTTGGAATCTGGGCTCTTGAATGCAGCAAAAGGAGCTAAGCAAAGTGGACCTTCTGGAATGAATACGAGTCCGCTGCCTGAAAATAGATCCTGAATAGGATCAATGATAGTGTTGTACAAAGTCCTCAAAGCTTCTTCGTGAAGATTTAAGTGCTCTGTTTGTCTGTCATGCTGTGGTGATCTTTCAAATGGCAGTCTTTTATCCTTCGCCCACTCGAGTGAGCGATCTTCACACTCCACATAATCACGTGGACCTATTTTATTCACAAGAGACTGAAAGAAAATTTTGATTTCATCCTGTGAACTGATTTGCCTCTTTCTTACTTTAACGTTCTTTCCTTTCTGACAAACCCAGAAAATTACTTCGTTCTTTCCAATCGACATAAAAATTGTATTCGGGGGAAGACAATTGGACAGTTCATGAAAAGTTCCATTTTCTTTTACTCGCCCAACATCATTTGCTTCAAATGAATAATTTAATGTCATGAGGTCTTTAAGACCCTGTGCCCGTCCTTGCTCAGCAGAAAACAAGGCCTCGGTGACTTTGCCATCTTCTAACATCAAGCGCCAAAGTGCCGCGTATATTGTCTGGTATTGATCACGTAAGGTTATTTTCCACTCGTCGTGAAATTGAAGACGATCTCTGAGGTCATTTAACAATGTAATACTGAGCTGGTAATATTCAATAGCCTTTTGAACTTGGCCTAGACATTGAAAATCAAGACCAAGGTGGGAACATACTACTCCTTCACCCTCTCTGTGATTCAATTCTCTCGCCATTTTCAGTGCACGTTCATGATACTCTATAGCTGTTTTATAATCTTCCAGACTGTGATGGGCATTGCCAAGATAGCCATACGCATATTCTTCTCCTAATCTGTCACCCAATTCTTTTGCAATATTCAGGTATCGTTCATAGAAGTGTATAGCTGTTTTAAAATCTCCAAGACTGCTAAAGGCGATGCCAAGATTTCCGTACCCCATTCCTTCCCCTGATCTGTCACCCAATTCTTTCACAGTTATCGAGTGACGTTGATAGTAGTCTATAGCTGTTTTGAAATCTCCCTGTCTGTGATGGGCGGTACCAAGATTATGATATGCTGCTGCTTCCCCTGATCTGTCACCCAGTTCTTTCACAGTTTTCAAGTGCAGTTGATGGTAGTCTATGGCTGTTTTAAAATCTCCAAGACAATCATGGGCGCTGCCAAGATTGCAGTACGCCATTCTTTCCCCTGATCTGTCAGCCAGTCCTTTCGCAGTTCTCAGGTGACGTAGATGGTAATCTATGGCTGTTTTATAATATCCGAGACAGCGATGGGTGTTGCCAAGATTGTTATACGCTTTTCCTTCCCCTGATATGTCACCCAGTTGTTTCGCAATTTGCAGGTAACGTTCGTAGTAGTCTATAGCTGTTTTAAAATTTCCCAGACAGTGATGGGCATTTCCAAGATTGGCATACACAATTCCTATTTTTGATCTGTCACCCAGTTCTCTCGCAATTTTCAGGCTACGTTCAAGGTAGTCTTTGGCTGTTTTAAATTCTCCCAGACGGTGATAGGCGTTGCCAAGATTGCCATACGCAACTCCTTCCTCAGATCTATCACCCAGTTCTCTCGCAATTTTCAGTGTACGTTCATGGTAGTCAATGGCTGTTTTATAGTCTCCCAGACCGTGATGGGCATTGCCAAGATTGGTATACGCTTTTCCTTCCCCTGATCTGTCACTCAGTTCTTTCACAATTTTCAGGTCACGTTGATGGTAGTCCATGGCTGTTTTAAAATCTCCCAGACTGTTATAGGCGTTACCAAGATTACAGCACGCGGTTCCTTCTCCTGATCTGTCACCTAGGTCTTTCGCAATTTTTAGGCGACGTTCATGGTAGTCTATGGCTGTTTTAAAATCTCCCAGACTGTAATAGGCGTCGCCAAGGTTGCCATACTCCTTTCCTTCTCCTGATTTGTCACTTAGTTCTTTCAAAATTTTCAGGTGACATTGACTGCAATGTATGGCTGTTTTAAAATCTCGCAGACTGCCATGGGCGTTACCAAGATTACCGTAGGCGATTCCTTCTCCTGATCTGTCACCTAGGTCTTTCGCAATTTTCAGGTGACGTTCATGGTAGTTTATGGCTGTTTTAAATTCTCCCAGTCTGTTATAGGCGTTACCAAGATTACTGCACGCGGTCCCTTCTCCTGATCTGTCCCCAAGGTCTTTCGCAATTTTCAGGTGACGTCGATGGTAGTCCATGGCTGTTTTAAAATCTCCAAAACTGTAATAGACGTTACCAAGATAACTGTACGCGGTTCCTTCTCCTGATATATCACCTAGGTCTTTCGCAATTTTTAGGAGATGATCATAGTAGTTCATTGCTGTTTTAAAATCTCCCAGACTGTAATAAGCGATACCAAGATTATTGTACAAGGATCCCTCCGCTGACCTGTCACCTAGGTCTTTCGCAATTTTCAGGTGACGTTTATAGTAGTCTATCCCTGTTTTAAAATCTCCCAGACTGTAATAGGCGTTACCAAGATTACCGTACGCGGTTCCTTCTACTGATCTGTCACCTAGGTCTTTCGCAATTTTCAGTTGACGTTTATGGTAGTCCATGGCTGTTTTAAAATCTCCCAGACTGTAATAGGTGTTTCCAAGATTACCATACGCCGTTCCTTCTCCTGATCTGTCACTTAGGTCTCTCGCAATTTTCAGGCACATTTTATGGTAGTCTATGGCTGTTTTAAAATCTCTCAGGCTGTGATGGGCGTTGCCAAGGATGCGATATGCTTTATCGTCCCTGTCGTTTTTAGCCATGTATGTCACACTCGTGCCAGTTTTCTGGAAAGAAATTAAACGTAAAAAATGTCTATGTTTTTAGGTAAGCACTTGTTTCCATATCTCAAATCGCCCTCTCTTTTTTCACTCACACTTACATGAAATTTCTAAGTTTCTTGACTCAGAGACTTAGTTTCTGCTCAACAAATGTCGTCAAAGTGCAAGTCTCTTCAATTTTAAGGGAAAAAATTTTTCAAGTTTAGGGCAGGAATCGATCCCAGAGTGCTAAATCAGTAGTCTCATTCCCTAACCACTAGACCACCGAGAATATGCTACTGGGTGAGGGACTAATTTAACTACTGTAGCGAAAGCCCTAACCCTAAATAAAAGCTAACCGTTAACCCTAATCACTATTCTAAGTGCTTAACCCTAATCAGTATGGTCAGTGCTTAACCCTAATCAGTATTTTCAGTGCTTAACCCTACTCAGTATTGTTAGTGCTTAACCCTAATCACTATAGTCAGGGCTCACTCATATATGTATACATATATGCAATTACTTTGTGTAGGTATCACAAGGTATCCAAGGGGGGTTTGAGATATGGAAACTAGCGTTCACCATGTTTTTAGCTATAAGCCAATGGGGGACACTGTAAAATAATATGTTAAATACCAGATAAAAATCACTAAAAAATAAAAAAAATGCTTGTAGATCATATAGTTATTTACAAAATTTGTTAAAAATCCTGAAAACGTCTATATATTTACAAGAGTTGAAAGGTGAATTTCCTAATACTCCTCTTAAGCGAGTTCAGAGTTTCTATCATTCTTAAGTGTCTTGGCAACTTCGACCAAATAGGAGGTGCCATATATTTTACTGTATTCCTACCAAATCTTACAGTTTCGAATCTTGGTAATTCGAAGTCATTATTCCTTAAGTTATACTGAGTGCTATAAGTCAGAAATATTCACGGGTACGAGACTGTGCTTAACTTTAAACATCAACGTGGCAATGTCTTGTAGACGCGTATTTTACAACGTCGGTAGTTTGGCGCGGTCTAGCAGTTCTTGATAGGACGCTGATTTGGTTTTGTACACCGATCTTAGCGCTCGCTTCTGAATCCGCTCGAGCTTTCTCCGATCCGATGCATTGCAAAAGTGTCAGACTAGATTGCAGTAGGTTAGATGAGGCAGAATTGAACACTTGTAAAGTGATAGTTTAGCATTACAAGGTATCAAGTTCCGTACCCGCATTAGGACCCCTACTTTTTGACTGGCCTTAGTACATAGTTCACTTATATGACTGGTAAAATTCAGTTTTTCATCGATTTGAACTCCTAAAAGCTTTATTTCCCGCATTCTCTCAATAGCATGTCCATCTATGGATATATCTGATTATCATTGTCTGTGTCAACATTTCGCGGGTTGATTGTAAGTAGCTAAAACTTTTCTGAGTTGCCTGAGAGATAGTTGTTCTTGTATCAGGATAGGGTGTGCTCTGCATGGATCTTGTTACTTTGCGCGACTACGTCGTTGTAGCTACAGCAATTAAACGCACGTTGAATTAACTTATTTTTTATCCGAAATCTTTGTTTTCTGCACGCGCACGCTAACGCAATTTGTAGATTTAACTAGAAAGTTCTTTCTAACGCAAGCTAGGACGCACGCGAAAGCGCCACGCACTTTTGTTGTTAAAAGGTTAAGTTTTTTGTTGTTGCGGTTAGTTGACGCAAGTTCTTTGTCAATCCATTTCAAGAAGCCAAGAAGTTTTCCTTGTTCTAGTGATTTTAAGGACATCACCAAGGTAAATATTCACGCTACATTTTCTTATTTAAGTAAGCGCCTTGCAATTTTATCCTTTAAACCGATTTTATCGCTGATTGCATTGTAAAATCAAGATTTTAGATTTTAGACGAAGTTAAGTTTACACACGACATCATTTACCGTTATTTGTCAATCTTAAATTTTTACCTTTCCGTTTTGTTACTTTCAACGCATGAAATGTATGTATTTCCGTAATTTCACAACCTTATTTGTAAAATACTCTTACCTTTATTTTAGTTCTCACTGTGTTTATGGAAGTAAGGTTAAGAAAAGAAATAAACATCAGTACGTGAACGAGTGTCATCTCATATCTCATCACTGGAGCAACAGTGAGAACTTGATGTACCACAGAAGATCGATCAAGCGAAGATCAGAAGCGGGCAAAACAAGGAAGTTCAATCAAAGGTCAAGTCAAGTCAAGATCAAGGTCAGAAGTCCGACTAAAAATAGATCCTCAAGTCAAGTACTGACGTTCAGCGCAGCGACAAATCACAAGCCAAGTAAAGTAGAAGTTAAGAGGCTCTGTTGCAAGAACGTTATAATTTATATGGACACACATAAATAAGAAGATTCTGCATGCAGTAGTTGCAGAAATAAGTTTAAGTAATTGACTACATTTTAAGTCGAAGTGAAGTACTGTCACACCACGGGTGTCACACACAAATTGTATTTGTATTTTTTGTATTTTATTTTTTTACTCCATCCTATAATACATTAGTGGTACAATAATACAATAGTTGTACAATATTAATAATACATTAGTTGTACAATATCAATTGGTACAAAGTTGCTTAAACTACGTGTAAATAATAATGATAATAAAAGAAGAAAATTAGAATGCAGAAGGGCACATTATAGTAAAACTAATCATGGCCCTTTAACAAGATTGACTTTATTCTTTTGTAGTTTTGTTATTCATTAAAACACAAACACGCACGCACGCACACACACACGCACACAAGTCAATATTGAGCAAGATAATATTTTTTAAGTGCCTTTGTGAACAGCATTTTCAATGATTTATTGCGAATAGAAAGGGGGAGATCGTACCAATAGTATTTTCCTGTCGAATCGTTTCCAGGCAGTCCTTCACATACGATTCAAAACTATCGTCATTCACGTCTTGCTTCTTTCTTTTCTTTGACATGTTCAAATAAAAGACAACAGGAACTCTTACACAGGAACTCTTACACGAAAAAAACTAAAGTATTTAAAGACACAAAAGACACAAAAAGGCAACGCAAACTACAGCTTCAAAAAACGTGGCCATCATCATCGCTGACCGCTGACCGATGTTCACAAATAGCTTTAAGTAGTACAGGCGCTGCCTGAAGTATTAAGTTTTAAAGTTCAAGTTAAAAGAAGTTACAAGAGATTACTCTAACGTATTAAGATTTACTTATACCAAATGTTTAGCTCAAGTGAGGTAACAGAATTTAATGCTGTAGAGAAGTTATCGTTACCTACAGAAGGCGTCGTTCAAGTAAACAGTAATCTATCAGCAGTAGATAATAATAATGCAAATAGCATAGTCACAGATTCCATCCAAGAGCAGCAAACGCTAATCCCCAGAGTCCGAACATTGACAGAGAGAGGCCAGGCCTATCAAGAAGATCGTCAAAGAGAGCGAGATAAAGAAGAAGATCAGCTAATAAAGAGATTCTACGAAGCCTTCGATGCATGGAAAGCGCAAGCCTCAGACATCGAGCGGTTTATTGCTGATCAGCGCCCACTTTCACAAACTCACAAAGACGAAAATATTTTCCGCTTGAACGATCTCCACGTCAGTGCTCTGATGATATAAGAGAAGTTACGGAAGTTTCGGCCTCCTGGACAAGAAATTCGCCGACGGATAGATGCATGCGATGCATTAACCAAGACTCTGGAACATCAACTGAAACAATCTAAGGTAGTAATCCTATGTGACGCAACGACAGAAGGTCCGTCCGAAGTAGATCCATTATCTCAGGTCACTCAAGGGTCAGTAAGTCTTCAAGAGTATCTTCACTAATCGACCTAAGGAAAGCCGATGCGGTTGCAGAGCTAGCCGCAAAGGAAGCCGAACTTAACGCGCTCCAAGAAGAAGCAAAACGTAATTAAGAAATCGCCAAGATGGAGGCGCAACTAAGGGCCGAAACGACAAGGATCGAATCAGAACTGGCAAGAAGAAAACTGGAGTTAGAACAGATGGAAGTGAGGAAACAATTGGATATGGCAAGGTCGAGACTAAAGGCGTACCAAGTAGCCGAAGAGATCGAAAATGAGAAGGATCCCGTCGAAGACGACCTCTCTCCGCTTCCCCTATTCAGACAACCCCAGCATCCCTACCTCCGCCGCAGGAGCCCAGGCATTTAAGATGGAACGTAACCGCATCAACGGTAACACAGCCCACTCAGCAACTTCAAGACGTGCACAAGTCTCCTAGTGTCCTTCAAGGGTCATCAAGCGCTGATAAAACCGCCGAGATCGTCACTACAATAGCCGATTCATTCAGTTTAAGTCGCCTCCCAGCACCCGAACCAACCACCTTCAGCGGTGAACCCATCCATTATCCGGATTGGATGTCGCCCTTCTATGCTCTCATACACCGAAAAAACATACCTTCGTGTGACAAGATGTATTACTTAAAACGGTACGTTAGCGGATCATCCAAGCGAGCCATAAGCGGACTTTTCCTGCAAAGTTCATCGGAAGCTTACGAACAAGCGCAGAGCATTCTGGACGAGAGATTTGGTCACCCGTTTATAGTAACTAAAGCTTACAGAGACAAGCTACAAGGATGGCCAAAGATCGGTGCTAAGGATCATCAAGGTCTCAGAGGATTCGCTGATTTCTTAAAAAGTATAGAAACAGCAATGCAAACAATCAAGGATCTAACCATCTTAAATGACTATATGGAAAATCAGAAGTTGCTTGCCAAGCTACCAGACTGGCTTATCTCTCGATGGAACAGAGAAGCCACAAGAGAAATGGAAGAACACAAGATCTTCAGATATCCAGATTTCAAGACCTTTACGGCCTTTATCAATGCTGAAGCGGACCTCGCATCCAATCCGATCTCTTCTTGTAACGCAGTGAAAGAAGTAGGAACTGCATCAGTCAAGACGCATCAAGCACCAAAGCCGAAAGATGTCGGTGATATGACTGTTCATTCTATCCAGAAGATAGAAGAGAACTCTAAAGAGCCAAAGGAAACTCCGAACGACAGCCGCAGTGTATATTCTGCAGGAAGACAGATCATCAGTTGGATAAATGCTCTAAGTTTAACACTGAGACACTTGAGAAAAGACCTACGATTTGTTAAGGAAAACAAGTTATATTTCGGATGCTTAAGTAAAGGTCACATGTCCAGTGATTGTCGAAAGAAGTTGACTTGTTCGTCATGCAACAAGGAGCACCCCGCTTGCCTTCATCAAGAAAGAAGAGAAAAAAGAAAGACAGAAGAAAGAAGAGTGGACTGCGAGTCGTCAAACGTTCCAAAATCCACTTCTTGCAATTGTACATCTCAAGGAGCCTCAAGTAGCAATTCAATGATAGTTCCTGTCTGGCTATCATCATCTAAGAGGCCCGAAGAGGAAGTACTCGTATATGCTATCTGAGACACAAAGTGACTCCACATTTATTTTGAAAGAAACCTGCGATGAACTTGACGCAGATAAACAACCAACTAAGCTTCGACTGAGCACTATCACTAGTCAGGAGTTAGTTGTCGACAGCCAGAGAGTCTCGGGTCTTCAAGTAAGAGGATACAAGATTCCAATACCCGTTGCTTACACGAGTACATCGATACCAGCCGATGAAGACCATATACCGACTACCACCACTGCTAAGAATTGGAGTCACCTGCGACCAATTGAAGACAAAATGCTCGACCTATTGGACTGTAATGTGGGCTTGCTAGTCGGATATGACTGATCTCAAGCATAACCCCAAGGGAAGTTATTTCTGGCGAGAGTAACGAGCCGTACGCTATCAAGACAGAGCTCGGATGGAGTATAGTAGGTGGTGGACAGGCCAGGAGTGGAAGGTCGTTTTGCCAAAGGGTTGCTGTAAGGGAGCTACCTGCTGTAACAATGAATGACATCATACGGATACTCGAGTCAGACTTCAAGGAAAGTAAAAATGATCTGAAGACCTCTCAAGAAGACTTGCAATTCCTTAAGATTATGGAAGAAGGAATCAGGAAGACCGAAAACGGACACTGTGAAATGCCACTGCCATTTAAGGGGAGGCCTCTGTTGCCTGGCAATCGCTCAATGGCGATGACTCGCCTTGAACATCTCAAAAGAAAATTTCTGAAGGACCAACCCTTAACTAGAAGGGGAGTACTAGCAACGGTTGCCCCTGTCTATGATCCTCTCGGATTTCTAGCCCCCTTGGTTTTGAGAACGAAGAGGATACTACAGGAAATACGTAGGAGAGGTGTCAACTGGGATGATCCTCTGCCTGAAGACTTTCGGCCAAGGTGGGAGCGGTGGAAACTTGATCCCCTGCGTCTCAAGGAGTTACAAATTCCAAGATGCTTCGAGCCAAAGACGTTGAGCCAAGAGAAGAGCTATGAGTTACACAATTTCGCTGATGCAAGCAGATCAGGATACGGACAATGTTCCTAGCTTAGAGTGAAGGATGAAGACGGAAACGTGAACGTCTCATTGGTGATGGGAAAGTCCCGTGTCGCTCCATTAAAGATTACTACTATACCAAGATTGGAGCTCACCGCTGCAGTAGTTTCCGCGAAAGTTGGCGTGATGCTTCAAGAAGAATTAAACTACGCCAATCTTAAACAGTTCTTTTGGACCGATTCCAAGGTAGTACTTGGTTACATAAACAACGACGCCAAAAGATGCCATACGTTTGTCGCCAACAGAGTACAGATAATCAGATCCAACACTGACACCAAGAAATGGCGACACATCGACACCAAGGGTAATCTCGCAGATAACGCCTCGAGAGGATTAAGTGCTGAAGAGCTAATAAGGTCGAATTGGTTCAGTGGACCCGCGTTCCTTTGGGAGAAAGAAATTCCGAACAGAAAAGAAGAGAGTCCCAATATTCGAATTGGAGACCCGGAAGTTAACGCAACTGTACGCACTACTGTGGTTAAAGAATCTTTCAACCTAGTCGATCACGTGTCAAGGTTCTCTAACTGGACGAGGGCAGTCGGAGTGATCTCATACCTGAGCAGACCCTTCAAGAAGAATAAACCAAAGACAGTTACTACCACAGTAACTGAACGACAAGATGCTGAAATCCTTATTTTCAAGGAGCTCCAACGCTCAGCATTCAAGAATGAAATTGCAAGCCCACGTCATAAGGAGCAGAAATCCAAGCTCACCAAGCAAAGCCGCTTGTTAAGGTTGGATCCCTTCATCGATGATCAAGGGCTGATAAGAGTTGGTGGGAGGCTGGAAAATTTACCTTGCCATTTGATGTTAACACCCAATTATCCTACCAAGATGTTCTCACGTAACTGAGCTGATTATTGCGTCATTTTCATGAGAGGGTCAAGCATCAAGGAAAGGGAATGACGATGAACGAAATTCGTTCCTATGGAATATGGATACTAGGCCTCAATGCTGCAGTAGCCTCACACATTTATAAATGCGTACAATGCAGACGACAGGGAAGACCAACAGAAGGCCAGAAGATGGCAGATCTCCCCAAAGATAGAGTGAAGTCTACTCCACCCTTTACATACTGTGGAATGGACTGCTTTGGGCCGTTCACAGTTAAGGAAAGAAGAAAGGAACTGAAGAGATACGCAGTAATATTTACCTGCATGAGTTCTCGAGCAGTGCACATAGAGCAGCTAGATGACATGACAACCGATGCCTTCATCAACGCATTAAGATGCTTCACAGCAATTCGACGATCCATCCAACAGATAAGGTCCGACCAAGGCTCAAACTTTGTAGGAGCAAGGAACGAACTCGCAAAGGCCATGAAGGAGTTGGATAACGACAAGATCCAATCATATTTGACAACCAATCGCTGTAAATTCGTTATGAATGCCCCATATTCCAGTCACAGGGAGGGAGTACGGGAAAGGCAGATTAGGACTACCAGAAGCATTCTTAACTCCGTTCTCAACGATTACAAGGGAAGACTCGACACGTCCTCACTGCGCACCTTGTATGAAGTCATAGCTATAATCAACAGCCGACCTTTGACCTATCAATGCCTGAACGATCCAAAGAGTTTGGAGCCTCTAACACCAAATCATCTACTCACCATGAAGAACAAGACACTTCTTCCACCACCAGGAAATTTTGTCAAGGAAGAAATCTACGCCCGGAAACGATGGCGAAAGGTCCAGTTTCTGGCAGAACAATTTTGGAGTAGGTGGCGAAAGGAGTACCTCATCAACCTGAATTCAAGACAAAAATGGTTTCAGCCAAAGAGGAATCTGAAAATCCGTGACATCGTAATCGTTCAAGAAGAAGTTCCACGGAACGAGTGACCCCTTGGCAAGATCACGGATACTTCCACAGATCAACGAGGTCTCGTTCGTTCTGTGAAGATAAAGCTTGGATCCGGAAATCCTCAGAAGAAGGGAAACGACACAAATTCTCATATCATCGAAAGACCAGTGCAAAAGGTGGTTCTCCTGTTGGAAGGCATGGTCTAAGACAAGTTCCAATGACAATGCTTGATGTGCACAGTAAAATTATTCATGATTGTTACGCCCCTGTTTGAATCATAAATAATTTGGTGGGAGTGTAGCTACAGCAATTAGCGGCACGTTTAATTAACTTTTTCAACTAAACCCTACTTTTTGACTGGCCTTAGTACATAGTTCACTTATATGACTGGTAAAATTCAGTTTTTCATCGATTTGAACTCCTAAAAGCTTTATTTCCCGCATTCTCTCAATAGCATGTCCATCTATGGATATATCTGATTATCATTGTCTGTGTCAACATTTCGCGGGTTGATTGTAAGTAGCTAAAACTTTTCTGAGTTGGCTGAGAGATAGTTGTTCTTGTATCAGGAGAGGGTGTGCTCTGCATGGATCTTGTTACTTTGCGCGACTACGTCGTTGTAGCTACAGCAATTAAACGCACGTTGAATTAACTTATTTTTTATCCGAAATCTTTGTTTTCTGCACGCGCACGCTAACGCAATTTGTAGATTTAACTAGAAAGTTCTTTCTAACGCAAGCTAGGACGCACGCGAAAGCGCCACGCAATTTTGTTGTTAAAAGGTTAAGTTTTTTGTTGTTGCGGTTAGTTGACGCAAGTTCTTTGTCAATCCATTTCAAGAAGCCAAGAAGTTTTCCTTGTTCTAGTGATTTTAAGGACATCACCAAGGTAAATATTCACGCTACATTTTCTTATTTAAGTAAGCGCCTTTCAATTTATCCTTTAAACCGATTTTATCGCTGATTGCATTGTAAAATCAAAATTTTAGATTTTAGACGAAGTTAAGTTTACACACAACATCATTTACCGTTATTTGTCACTCAAAATTTTACCTTTCCGTCTTGTTACTTTCAACGCATGAAATGTATGTATTTCCGTAATTTCACAACCTTATTTGTAAAATACTCTTACCTTTATTTTAGTTCTCACGGTTTTTATGGAAGTGAGGTTAAGAAAAGAAATAAACATCAGTACGTGAACTTTGTCCTTGCTGACACGATTAAACTCGAAATGTGTTCCTTGGTATACTTCTCTTAGAGTTTTAACGCTGCCGTGATTGTCATAGTTCTCTTGTGTGATGCTCATAACTTTAGTTCCTGCAATGTTAGCAGCAGCAGTAGTGAAATAGTTTACTTAGTCTAACTGCTCAGCTACTTCTATTTGATCTTGTACAACGATACCCTCTTCAGTTTGTAAACTAATCAAAGTGGACTCCTCAGTACTAGTTTTGCTGTTAATATAAATGGCCTGAAGGCGTTGTAAAACTCCCTTGGTTTGGATTTCAGCTCCTCTGATTTGGCAAACCAGTATTCCATAAGAGCCTTCCTCGGTTCACGTGTAGCAATATTCCTGTACTTCCATTTGAGTTCCATGTTCTCTGGGGTTCGGTTCTTCGCAAACAGAATGGCATATTTCCTCTTGTTCCTTATCGCCTTTTTCCAAGTTGAAGTCATGTTGGGTACGTCCTTTTCACGCACATGTTTTCTTTTGGTAGGGACGTGTACGTTCACTGTGCTCTTAAAGAAAGCGTTCCAATAATCGTACTTATCGTCTACATCGGTTAATCTATCTCCCACATGCCACGGTGCTTCTTGAAGATCGTGGTTGAGCTGATCGAAAACAGTGTTTTTCATTTGCCTGTAGCTAATTACCTTCGTTCTAAGCTTAGGAACTCTCTTATTCATTTCTCCGTATACCATACAGTGATCACTAAGTCCAGGATCGAACGTTACACTTTTTATAAAAGGTTCGGGAGTATTTGTAAGCAAAACAGCAAGAAGTGTTTGTCAGTGAAATCTCAAGGAAGAAGAAAATGCCTGATATGGGCTCATGTCAGTGAAGAGATGAAGATAACATAGGGCGGCTAAACGTATTTGACGCAAATAGTTTTGGACTTAAACTTGCCAGAAACCTCCTTGTGCTGAATCAATTCAGAGGCAAGTTTACTTCCCGGACCGGGTCAATGATTTGGAATAATGAGAAAAGGATTTTTTGGCGAGTTCTTTGACAAGAAGGTTGGAACGTAATTGGAAGTAGGCACATTGATATACTTTACATTTTGGCCATTCACGTGAACATTTTTGTAAACTGGAATATTTGGTGACTAAATTGAACAGGAACATCCAACGTTTTTGAGATGGATGTCAAATATTTCTTAACCTTTAAGTTTGGAATGATTTTCCAAAGGAAAAACTTGGGGGTAATCTTATTGCAAAAATTTAGTTTTTACTTTTCTACTGGACAATTTTGTTTGTGAACTTGACAAAGATTTTATTATAGTTTTACCTCTCCACAACAGTTAGGACCGGACATCAATTTTCTTTTCGACATACGCATGCTGACGCAAGTAAATGTTCATCAGGGCCCTCACTTATAAGAACGCGCTAAATGTACAAGGGTTTGGTCTGTTCGGGGATCGTCTGATTCGGGGAGCACCTCCGTGCCTTGGAAGGTTGCCACCAACATCGCCTGTTTCATTATGGAGGATTCCACGTGGAAGAGCGTTTCCAATTTTCTGACCATAATCCCAGCAGCGACATGTCTATGATGTGATCAAACAGGAAAGAAGGTGAAGCGCCAGAAGAAAGAGAGTGGAAATAGGACTTATTTTTGCCCACCAGACCTTATCGCCGCATGGAATATACATTGAATTTAGCCCTCAGACGTACAAGAGGGGGGGGGGGGGGATGCCACCCCCCCCCCCCCCAATAAGGTTTTCCTGAGTTTTTTCCTAGAGGATACAACATCAGTACCTGACGTTTTGAGTAGCTGTTCATTCATCCCTCGCACACATTTTGAGACAAGTTTAGTGACGATCAGTTGCTGCGGTTTCGAGATATGACGTCATAAGTAGCAGGTGGTCAAGCCAATTTTGGGTGAAAATACATGTTTTTTCAACTCTTTTAACAATAAAATTAAATCTTGTGGCTAAAATCATGCAAAGTGCTTATTTATATGTTATTTTTCATGTAAAGCACAAAAAATTAGTATTTTCCTGCGTTTGACTTGGTAATTAGCGGGAAAATATGCCCTCATCGCTATCTTATGTTTTTTAAGGCGTGTGCGCTGGTAATTAGTGGGGTATATATTTGGGCTTACTGGTTTTGTCTTTCATCTCGGTCTTGCTGTTGTGTGTGTGTTCTTGCTGTTTTTATTTTGCAGATGTTTTCAGCTCTACTATGTGGTCGGATCTTTGGGCTGCGGTTCCCCAGGGATATGGTGCTTTACAATCCCTTGAAAGTTCTCTTCCGGATGTTGCGTTGGCTGGCAGAGCACCCAGTACTTCCTACAAGTATTTATCTTCTTATAACACGTGGAGGTCTTGGGCACGAGAACAAGGCTTGACAGTTTTTCCTGCTTCTCCGTTTCACTTGCCTTTTTATTTGCGTCATTTAATGACTGAGACGAAGACAGCATCTCCGCTGGAGTCAGCCGTTCATAGCATTGCCTGGTTTCACCAGTTGGGTGGCGAGCCTTCTCCTTCTGGTCACCCGTTGGTGAAGAGTATTCTTCCTGGTGCGCAACGTTTGCTGGCCCATCAAACAAGAAGGAGCCTATCACAGTCTCTTAGTTAGAGCAGCTAGTTGCCTGTAAGGCGGACTCGATGGCCTCTTTGTATAATATTCGTTCGGTTGTTATTTGCTTGCTAGCTTTTGCTGCCTTTCTCAGATTTTATGAGCTTGTTATGGACGGGCCATTTAAGCCAAAATACGGTACAGTGTCTCAAGTACTTTTGCAACTGGTTGTCTCATTTACGTTTTACTTCAAAAAGCGATTTCCACGTCTCAACTTCCCAAAACGAAGACTATAGCGAGATAAATAAATAGAATGGCACTTTCTGTTGCTTTTCCCAGCTGACACATCATTGTCATTGATATCAAAACTGCATAAAAAAGCGCTTAAGAATGTAGTGACTTTAAAATTTTGCCTCAATTTTGTTGTAACGCATGTGCTATTAATTATATACCGTGATATGGCTGTTCCGGCGTTGTGATTAAACTCTGAGAAGTGTGAATGCATAATCACAGCATACTTTTCCTTTTCTTGGTATTTAGAGATACTATAGTTGCGAATAAAGCTGCCAAACCTCCATTTTCACCACTGTATCTGTAACGCAATGACATTTGATATGCAGTGGCGTTATGTAATCGGTATACCGCGTGACTTATTTTTCAACACCGCCGTAAAAGTAAAACCGTTCAGTTTTTTTCATCTACTACAGTGAAAATAAGATAGTTATTAACGTCCGTTAGAGCTAGAGAGCAGAAAAAGTTGTGCGCTATTTTAGTTTCCATTTTCCGACGGTCTACCATCAATCACGGTCTACCATTCAGCAACAGTAAGAAATACGATATATCATTATATTTATCTGATATGATGGTAGACCGTGTAGACCGTTGACGCACGTAAATTCCTGACGTTGCTATGCTGGAAAATTACTATTCTTGGGGACAGTGACTTCTTTTTTGCAAAGAAATACATTTTGTTACCAAGTATAGAAAACAAGGCCACGTTATATGCGAGCTCTCGCGGCTGTGTTACTGAAATACGCGCGTGAATTTTCACGTTATCTGATCACTAGCCACACTCGGGCTTCAAAATCGAAACAAAGTTGTAAGACAACCAAAACGTAAACATAAATCCAAACTTGGGTTAAGTAAAATAAAGTCCACAACAGCTACTTTTTAGCGTAACTTTTCAGAGATTTCTTTACCAAAACTCACGAGTTGTTTTCGGTCTGTCAGGTAGTTTCGGAACGAGTCTAACTCAATGTCCTTAAGTCCATATGACTCTAGTTTGCTAGTAAGTATTTCGTGATCTACAGAGTCAAATGCCTTGCGCAAGTCAATAAATACCGCCCCAGTGAGCAATCCAAGGTCCATGCCACGCCGGATGTAATCTGAAAAGGCAATAGCGGCAAATTCAGTCGAATGGTTCCTTCTAAAGCCACACTGGAAAGGGCTGAGCTGCTTATGTTCGCTTAGAAAGCTATGCAGTTGATGATGTACAACCCTCTCCAACACTTTGGACACAACTGGTAAAACCGAAATTGGACGGTAATCATCCATATCGGTAGACATTCCTTTCTTATACAGTGGGGTTATTTTTGCGTACTTCCACTCACTCGGCACTGTTCCCTGCGACAATGATTCATCTACAGTTCGAGTCAGCCGCTTGGCAACAACCACTGCAGCATCTTTCATTATACTCGGAGATATATTGTCAAGACCACTAGCCTTGCTTGCTTTGAGACCTTGAAGTGTCTTAACAATCAGCGACTCATTAACCAATTCAAATTTAAAATTTAATATTGATCCATTAACTTTTTTATCGACGCTTCTGTTTTTAAAAGAAACACTACCGAGAGCCCCCTTAAGGCGTACAGCGGCTGAAGCGAAAAAAATTAATGAAACCTTCAGAAATTTTCTTTCCATCACTGGCTTTACTACAAAGCACACCTTCAATATTGATATTTTTGGAATGAGCCCTTGTTCCCGGGAAGGATCTTCTTCATTGTTCTCCAGAAGGCTTTGGTGTCATCTTTATGGTTATCAACTAGGGTATCTAAAAGATAGTAATGCTGCGGCACATTCTGTTGATACTGGCATTAGTTAGGCAGTGAGACTTAAAAGAATCAAAAATGACATTGAATGTCCTATTTACATGTTGGATAGTACTAGAATAATTACTATCAGTCTTTAGAAAGAACTCATGGGAACGTTGTTTAGAAAATGATCAAGTGGTTATCAACTCCGGTTTTCCCACAGTAAATTGTAGGAAATAATAGAAATTCAGATCGTTTATCCATATATTTAATATACGGTGCACGATATTTTCTCCGGAAACACAATACTTTTCTTGCTGTTTGTTGCATTTTATTAAGTAACAGTTATTTAGCTATATATTTATAGAAAACAACACCACGAAAAACGGAAAAAAAAAAGAAAGAAGGAATAAATAATTCAGTAGGACCCGAACCCAGCACCTTCGGCTCAACGCGACTACACCTAACCACTACACCACAGTCTTTCATTTTATTCCTTTTCCATAAAACTTCCGCCGGCAAGATGATCGCCAGCCGCATTAACAGAGCTATTAACAGTGAAAAAAACAATGTAAACGCATATTCCATGGCAATAAATGAATGAAAGAACACAATTATGCTTTTCAAAACGCCGATACACGTCCTCGTCTGCAATGTAGGACACAAACCATGTTTTGTTATCTCGATTTCCGCTGTTATTTTGAAGCGAATGGTCAAAATCACACCCATTTTCGGCTCATACAGTTTCTTACTAGCATTGCATGACATTTTCTCACTTTCACAACACCTTCTAGCAAGCTGGAATTTGTATATCCCCCGTGTTGCGGAGTCGAAGAGCGAATGCTCATCTTCTCGTCAGGTTTAACACCTGGACGAGTCAAAAAAGGCTCTTGAATTAAAATCCAATCCCCAAGTTAACCATCGTACTCATCTGAAAGACTCCTGCGTGTCTTAAAATTTGGTAAGACCTCTAACCGTGCTGTAGAAAATTTGACACAAAGAAAACTCTGAGAAAAGAAAAAAAAAAGTTTGAGCAGCGAACGATGCACTCTCTCACCCATCGAACTTTCCCGTGTTTTTATTTGAGTTGTTCGTGGCGCAATGCCCTCTTGTTAAATGCAATGCATGGTGGTAAAAAGTGTGGTTAAATGCAATGCATTGTGGTAAAAAGTGATGAATTCGAGAATTCGTCGCCCCTTATATGTTTCCTTTAATTCCTGATTATGTTCCTGCTCGCTCTCTTCGGTCGCCCCGCAGCAATTAACTTCTTGTTGTATGTTTGTTTTGCCGTCTTTACTGAGTTCGTCACACGATTTCGCATAGATTTATACGCAAGCCAGTCTTCGTCACGGAATGATTTTCTCGCCTTTTCAAAAAAGTAGTCACGCTGAGGAATGTCTTTCTCTATTTGGCCAGTCATCCATGGACAATTATCTACAACACGTACTCGCTTCTGGATAAGCGGGGCGTGACGATCAGCCACCTAAAGGAATGCGGACTTAAAATTGAGTCAGAGTTCGTCAACACAAATTACTTTCTCATTTGCTGTCCCCGAGGAATTCATACTATTAACCCAATTAACACCTCTAAGGTCTTCACAAAACTTTGCAGGGTCGTATTTTGCATAATTCCTGAAAATCTTTGTTTCTGGGGCAGCTTTCATCCAGTTTAACTTTCTTATGCCACAAACCATGGCATGATCGCTCAGACTCAAACTTAAAACCCCGCACTCTCTCAATGGTTGTGTGCGTTTTCTTGTTGGGTCAAACTGAGATTTAGAGGAGAGTACCATTTCTCGCGGTTTTAACCTGATTTCTACTTCTTGGTAAAATTCAAGACGGCGGCCAAGGTGGCGACCATTTTTGGTGACGTCACAGTCCCTTAGCAGCGCCACCACCCATAAAATATACCTCATCTTGTCAAGAAGATCAAAGCTTTTCACTAAAGGTAAAAACGTTTCAAAATACTGCAACATGTCATAAAGTCCAGGAAGGATTTTTCCAGTGGTACCGGCGCACAGTTTGCCAAATCAAATGTACTCGTTTCCATACCGTTGAAAAAACATTTGCTTAAAAAAATATCGGTCAAAAGTTAAAGCAGAGTTACGTGGCAATTTCCACAATTTTATCTCTTATTTGTCTTCTGTTCTCGTCCTTTTCTCTTTTTTACTCTTTCGTCTCGTTTTTATTTATCTTCGACTTCGAAATTTCAGGTAAGCACGTGCGTAGTGGCTTTCAGGTAGCTACGCCCCAGCATATAATAGAGTAATTTAAGTTCTTCAAGATTACCCCTGAAATGCTTAAACGATAGGGCTTGATTATTTTCTTTTTTACCTTGTTATTGCTGCTCTCTTGCAGTTTCCTTAGCTCTCCCAAAGCCGTTTTCTGTAATTCCAACAACTTCTGATTATTTGGCTCTCTCTTGCATCAGTTAAGTGCTGAATACCGTATACATGTATGAATATGCAAACAAAGCTAACAAACGTGAAACAAGTTATCTTGGGTCACATGAACTTTTGTTGCTGACAGAAACGAAGCTACTGTTTGTACTATCTATGTACGTATTTGGATTCAACATTATGACGTCATGATGCCATCAATTAAGATCACTGTGTCAATCAGAATATACCAAAACGTTGCAAATGATAAGTAAGTCATTCTATGTAATTCTAGTGGCCCTATCAAGAGCGGTTTTAAAGTTATAGAGGGGAGGGGGAGGGGGAGGGTGGGGATCCGAAGCGTATCACTTCCATCTCAGATATTTTACTGCATTTGCCAAGAGTTAGTTGCGGCGTCATTCCTTGTCTTTTTATGTAATTTTATGTGATAAGCACCATCCAGACAACCTATAAAGACCTTACGCAAATATAGGGTATGCCGCTTAATTCGGTTAGATTATTCATGATATCTACTTTCAGTACATTCTAAAACAGTGGATAGTGTATTTCGCGGGCTCTGATTGCCTACGTAGGTTGCGAGATAAAAATGGCTTTCCGGTTTGCTGCCGTAACAAACGAATAGCTTTTATAAATAAACAAAGACGCTGTTACCGACAACAACAAAAAGGCGACGAAATTCGGTTTGGCAGTTTTCACCAGTAAAGTTTTGTCTGTTTAACTTGAATTTATCGATGAAATCATTTTTTTGTATACAAATGCAAATGGAGTCTTTCGATACTTTATTTAGCTGGCATGTTTATTAATGAGCTTAAAACTAAGTGAAATGTTTTTTTTTTTAAAGAATGGTTTCAAAAAACCTTTTGAACAAATGTCCCCGCAAGAGCAAATCAAAACAAAAATGCCTTCAAAAGTTTTATTTATCGGCAAGGCAACTTGAAGGCAGGTCGATCATTTGCACTCGGCCGCGAAAGAGAGAATGTATGGAAGAGTTAAAAATCATAATTTTTATCCTCAATGATCGAACTCTTTTAGTATGTAATAAAACAATTATTCACCTTAGTGTCGGTGAATAATAGGTATTTACCGAGCCGCGCAGGGCCACTTAACGCACCTCCACCTTAGTAAATAATTGTTACCTATCGCCGCCAGCGGTTTCATTGTTTTCATTGCCACACAACTGAGGATTTCCTTCTCCTAATGGGCTCTACGGTAAGAAATGTCTTTACGGTATACAGTTCGAAAAATTCGCCGAAAATCATCCTTAAAGTGTCTGTACACGAAATACAGCCGGTAGAGTCGGTGCACTTCTCGGTAAAGACGGTACACTCAAAAGCAGTCGGTGCTTCCGATTCGGTCGGTTCACTCGGTACGCTCGCATATATTTTGAGAAATGCTCTATTAATCGTTCTCGCTAACAAGCAAATCAGAGAGCCGCTATAGAACGGTGCAGGTCAACCAACATGCAGTCCCTGATGGGTTTAGACCTACACCTGTTCACACCAAGGCCTTTCCCAAAAACAAATTTCAACGCTGAAAGAAAGTTTAAGGAAATTTACTGTAAGATATTAATTCCTGTAAAGGATACTGCTAATCCCTTATCACACCACGCATTGGCTTCGTTGTACTTTTTCATATGAATGCAGGCACTAGCCCCTGTAAAGGCATAAAGCACAGACGTAAGCTACAACGCTTACTTTACTTTATCCGAATTTACAAAACAAATTTAGTAAATGATTTGACCCGCATCATCATCATCATCATCATAAAAGCTAATAAAAGATCGCCTAGTTAAAATATCACGAGGGTGTGATAGTAATAGTGATAGATAATGAGCGTAGAGATGAACATAGAATTGGCTAACATTTTCTGTCATTTTGGCTTGAAAAAATCACCATAGAGTAATAACGTTCATATTGCTTTGAAACTCTACGACTCAGTGTTGCAGAAGAACTCGTTTATACTTATTCATTATTTGAACAGACTTGTAGCTCACAGCGCGTAAATAGGTGCGTAAATATTATACGGCCCATAATCGCATGGTTTGAAGGTTTGCATCAGCCGCCTTTTCGTCCCGTATCAGGACTAACACAAACCTTTATCTCTTACCTCTCACAAAAGCTTTCAGAAAATGTGATTGTAATTCAATGGCAGCGTTTGCATCATTCACTGTTTCAGAGTAATTACCTATGTAAACAATTGTTAACAATTACCATAAACTACCAGTTATAAGCTCCCCCACTATGAGCCCCCATCAGTTATTGGTCTACCTACCTGTAAACAACAACAACATGCAAAAAAGATCCGATTATAAGCCCTCCTTGATATATTAAGCTCTTACCAAATGTATTGAAATAAATTCGTTTTATTATGACCAGGGATTTTGAAGCTTACTCAAAAACCAGGTAAATGGAAAATATATTTTTGTAAGCACTGCTTTAGCTTGTTTCAGAAGCGGTTTTTCTATTCCGGTTGTAAGCCCCTTCGGATATGAGCCCCTCGGTTTATCAGCCCTCCTAAAACCCATTACGAAGACTTTTAAGCCCAGGGTTTATAGCCGGCAGTTTATGGTAGTCAATATGGCCAGCACAACTTCAACAACGTTCTTTCATAACAACTCCTGAACTCCCAGAAAGTTTTCAGTGCATCATTCAATGAAGCTACTCTGTTCAATATACAAGAGATAAGGTATTTTAAAAGACAACCAATATATAACAACGTCTTACCCAAGTTAAAATGTGCTGCCGCTCTGTTACTGTACAGTTTGGCGTTAAGCTCGTCATCTTTGCAGTTCACTTTAATTCCCTCAGTGTAGAAGTAAACGGCGCTGTTGAAATTCTTCTTCTTGTATTCATCGTTACCCTCATTCTTGTAAACCTCTGAAATTGCTGCAATGAAAAAAATAAATAAGTTTAGTTATTCCAAACTTTCGACTGAAAATAATTGTGTAATAATGGCTTTTCTGCGTTCAAAATTTCTAGTATTTTTATCATAACCTTTTCTTGACACTTTACAACTGCTGCAGTGCTAATATAAAACAATGGTTAACCCTTGGGCGTACATGCATTTTCACTCAAAAGTGGCTTGACCACCTGCTACTTATGACGTCATATCTCGTAACCATAATAACTGATCATCACTAAACATGTCTCAAAATGCGCGCGAAGGATAAACGAACAGCTACTGAAAACTTCAGGTGCTGATGTTGTTTCGTCTAAGAAAAAACTCAAAAAAACCTCAGAGGGCTAAGTTCTCGAAATTATCAGTCAGTTAAATACGCCAGCGTATTGTTTTACTTGGGCGTTTTATAGATTAGAATAATTTAATAATACTTGACTTGGAAGCTGGGCTAACAGTTTACATATAAATGTAATTGAGGCCTCTTGCACACCAATCGGCCTTCCGTCCATACGAAACCAGTAAGACCGCTCATTGAAACAGCACTTTTTCCCTGTGAAACCGCTCTTCATAGAGGTCCAAGGCCCCGCCTACACGAATTTGGTTGAAAAAATTTGGGGGTTTCAAGAATGTCGGGATTCGTGTGCACGATTCCTAACTGACTGCACTTTCTCATGTCACCGTCGTCGACATCTTGGAATAGAAAGCAAACAGCATGTTCTTTTCTCACCTCTTAAAGTGTCATCATCAAACTGAAGATTTTCCTCAAAGGCTGTCGTGACGTCATTTTCTGTTGGCCCTTCATTAAATTGAACTGTTTCCGCTGCAGCTGATATGACAATATTTTCTTTTGGAGCTTCATCAAATTGAGCTATTTCCTCAGCAGCTGATATCAATTCAATTTCGTTTGGGGCTTCAAAAAATTGAACTGTTTCCTCAGTAGCAGAACTGACTTCATTTTCTTTTAGGGCTTCATCAAATGGAGGCGTTTCATCAGCAGCTGATGTGACGTCATCTTCGTTTAGAGCTTCATCGAATTGAACTGTTTCCTCAGCAGCTGATATGACGTGATTTTCTTTTGGAGCGTCATCAGATTGAGGTGTTTCCTCAGCAGCTGATATCACGTCATCCTCTTTTGGGGCTTCATCAAAATAAACTGTTTCCTCAGCAGCAGAACTGGCGTCATTTTCTTTTGGATCTTCATCAGATTGAACTGTTTCCTCAGCAGCTGATATCACGTCATTTTCTTTTAGGGTTTCATCAAAATAAAATGTTTCCTCAGCAGCTGGTGTGACGTCATTTTCTTTTGGGGCTTCATCAAATTGAACTGTTTCCTCAGCAGCAGAACTGGCGTCATTTTCTTTTGGAGCTTCATCAAATTGAACTGTTTCCTCAGCAGCTGGTGAGACGTCATTTTCTTTTGGGGCTTCATCAAATTGAGGTGTTTCCTCAGCAGCTGATATCACGTCATCCTCTTTTGGGGCTTCATCAAAATGAACTGTTTCCTCAGTAGCAGAACTGGCGTCATTTTCTTTTGGAGCTTCATCAGATTGAACTGTTTCCTCAGCAGCTGGTGTGACGTCATTTTCTTTTGGGGCTTCATCAAATTGAGGTGTTTCCTCAGCAGCTGATATCACGTCATCCTCTTTTGGGGCTTCATCAAAATGAACTGTTTCCTCAGCAGCAGAACTGGCGTCATTTTCTTTTGGAGCTTCATCAGATTGAACTGTTTCCTCAGCAGCTGATATCACGTCATTTTCTTTTAGGGTTTCATCAAAATAAACTGTTCCCTTAACAGCTGGTGTGACGTCATTTTCTTTTAGCACTTCATCAAATTGAATTGTTCCCTCAGAAGTTGATATGACGTCAATTTCTTTTGGAGTTTCATAAAACTGAATTCTTTTATCAGCAGCTGATGTGACGTCATTTTCTTTTGGAGCTTCATCAAATTGGAGTGTTTCCACAGCAGCCGACGTGAAGTCATTTTCCTTTGGGGGTTCATCAAATCGAACTGTGTCCTCGGTAGCTGATGTGACGTCATCCTTTTTGGGGGCTTCATCAAACTGAGGTGCTTTCTCAGCAGCTGATTTTACGGCATCTTCTTTTGTTTCTTCCTCAAACTGAACTGTTTCCTTAGCAGCTGATGTAACGTCATCTTCTTTTAGAGCTTCATCAAACTGAAGAGTGTCCTCAGCAGCTGATGTGAGGTCATCCTCTTTTGGAGCCGTGATTGGACTTCTCTTCATGCCGGAATGCCTTAAAATTCATGTCATTAGGTTATTGTGATGTTTCCAGCTTATACAGTTTTCCTTTGCTGCCAAATTGATCGATAGAGACTACGCGGTTTATTTAATTTTAGGTATTTGGAGAACGGACCTATGAAGTCAAGGGCGTTACATGTATGTGTCAAATATCAACCAACAATCGAAATAAACTGCAACTGATGATTCAAATTATTTGAAATGTCATGCTTTACACCTTTGCTGTTCATTACAAGAAAATACGCATTCGTTTGCGTGAAACGGCGACCAACAGCGCGAAGATACATTTATTTCGACTTCATTAGCAGGAAAAAGCGAACATTTGCGCATAAATCAGATTCAATAACGATTTTTGCATTTTAATCAACATTCAATAACATTATTGGGCATTCATTTGCGAGATAAGAAAACATAAGCTTATGTTTTGCGTCCTACTTCGGACCACTTCGCGGAGGAGTTGTGTCGGCTTTGTATCGCATATGTTCTTTCATTGCCATGAAATGCGTTTGCATTGTTTTTTACCGTCAGTAACCTGGTTTCAATTAGCCTTAATTTCATCCGATTTCTTCGAGTCGTTTTTTCAATCGGTTAACTTTGGCTCGATCGTTTGCCGGCTCAAGTTCCATGAAAAAGGCATTAAATTTGAGACTTTTCACTAAATCATGTGATCATCCTCAATGGCGTAGTGGCTATGTGGCTATTATTCGATTCCGTAGCACATTATCAAACTTACAAGTGGATACATGTATGTGCTGCCTACAATAAGCAATAATAATAATAATAATAATAATAATAATAACTTTACTACTGCTACACGACTTCATATTAATAGCTACCGTTGCAAACAATTTTTAAAGTACATAGATAATAAAAGGCTAAGTAGGGCCAAAACATGGTTCAGTATGGAGATTTCTGGTTTGCATGGAAACAACGCTTGATGAAATTATTTATGAAAACTGTTTTAAAGAGACAACGCGTGCAAAATAATATATAGTTAGAGCACAACTTAAAGAGAAATAAATAAACTTTTTAAAACTAAGTTGTACTTAAAAGGGAAAACAATGGCTTCTTTAGAAGCCACCAAATCTAAAAGAAAGTCTATATCAACAGATACCAAACACGATTAGTCTAATAATAAACAACTGAATATCTGACCCGTGAGCGGAAGAACCACTCACCCCGCGGTTGGTGCGTGGTGTACCCATCATATAAGTAATTTCACATTATTTAATATGTAATGTGACTGTTCCCGGCTCTACACAGCCGTACTATATAGCTCTACATAGCCGTGCACAGCACTTCATAGCCCTATATACCCCTTCTTAGCTCTACACATCAATAATGGCCCTACATAGCCCTACATGTACATTGCCCTACATCGCTTAATGTCTATTATCAATGCTGTGTTCCGATTGGTTGAGCTACTACTAGGCTATATGTTATAGCCCACTAGTAGCGAAAAGCGAAACTTGTCGCGATATTTTTGACCAACTAGTTGGATTTTACTAAAACAATTATTCCTCTCCCCCTCATAGCCTCTGAGTGAATAGGCAATTCGGCCTTCGGCCTCATGGGCTATTGACACAGAGCCCATTCGGGCTCGAGGAATAATTGTTAAATAGCCCTAAATAAACCTGCATAGCCCTACATAGCAATATATAGCCGCGCATAGGCGTACCTAAGCTCTACATAGCCGTACATAACCGTGCATAGCTGAGCAGAGCGGTACATCGCCCTACACAGCCGTTCATAGCCACGCTTAGCCGTACATAAGCTCTACATAGCCTTGCATAGCCTGAAATAACCGTACCATGCCGTGCATAGCCATGCATGGCCGTACAAAGCCCGTACATAACCGTAAATAACCGCGCATAGCCGTGCAAGCGGTGCATAGCCCTACACTAGCCGAACAAAACCGTGCATAGCGGTGAATAGCCGTGCATGGCCGTACATAAGCTCTACATCGCGTTACACAGCCGTACCATGCCGTGCATAGCCAAGCATGGCCGTACATAGCCGTGCATAGCCATGCATGGCTTTACATAGCAGTGCATAGCCGTACATAAGCCCTACATAGCCTTTCATAGCCGTACATAGCCCTGCATAGCCGTGCATAGCCTTACCATGCCGTTCATACCCGTGCATAGCCATACATAACCGTACATAAGCTCTACCTAGCCTTACACAGTCGTACCATAGCGTGCATAGCCGTACGTGCTGTCCATAATCCCTAAATAGCCTTACCTATCCTTACATAGCCCTGCATAGCCTTGCATCAGGGGCACCCAACGTCAATGTTCGGAAAATATCTGTTCGAAAAACGATTTGAGATCTACAGTTTCTTGCTTTCCTGCCTCTCCTAGGATTTTCGAACATCTAAAAAATGGTATTTTTACCCTAAAAAGGTCACCTAGAATTTTTTGGAGCATTTTTTTGGCGGAAAGTTTCGAAAAGGCAAGTTTTAATCTCTAAGATTTTCGGATCACTAAACTTTCAGCTAAGAAATCCGAACAGACGAAAAATTTTTAGGGGATAAAAATATGCCTATATCTACCGTTTAAATACTAAAATACGTTTAACAATGTTATGTTTAAGTGTTTTTGAACTATATTCTCGTTGGGTGGCCCTGGTGCATAGCCGTACATAGCCGTGCATAACGCTACATAGCCGTGCATGGTCGTGTATAGCCGTGCATAGCCCTACATAAGCTCCACATGTCCTTACAAGGCCGTACCATGCCCTGCATGGCCGTGTATGGCCACACATAGCCATGCATGGAAGTATATAGGCATGTATAGCAGTACATAAGCCCTACATAGCCCTACATAACGGTGCATAGCCGTGTAGAGCGGCACATCGCCGTACATAGCCGTTCATAGCCGCGCTTGGCCGTACATAAGCTCTACATAGCCCTACATAGCCTTAAACAACCGTACCATGCCGTGCAGAGCCATGCATGGCCGTACATAGCCGTACATAACCGTGCATAGCCGTGCAAAGCCGTGCATAGCCCAACATAGCCGAACAAAACCGTGCATAGCCGTAAACAGCCGTATATAGGCTTGCACAGTCGTACCATGCCGTGCATAGCCATGCATGGCCGTACATAGCTGTACATAGCCGCGCATCGCCGTACATAGCCGTATATAGCTGGGCATAGCCGTTCATAGCCGTGCATAGCCGCACATAACCGTCCATAGCTGTACATAGCCGCGCACTGCCATACATAGCTGTGGATAGCCGTGCATAGCAGTACATAGCGGCACATGACAGCGCATAGCCGTAAATAGCCGTCCATAGCCGCACATAGCCGTACATAGCCGCGTATAGCTGTCCATAGCCGTACATAGGCGCGCACAGCCATAAATAGCTGTGGATAGCCCTGCATAGCCGCGCATGGCCTTACACAGCCGTGCATAGCCTCGCATAGTAGTACATAGCCGTACATAACCGCGCATTGCCGTACATAGCCGTCCATAGCCGCACATAACCATAGATAGCCGCGTATAGCCGTTTATAGCCGTACATAGCCACGCACAGCCATACATAGCTGTGGATAGCCGTGCATAGCCACGCATGGCCATGCATAGCCGCGCATGGCCTTATACAGTCGTGCATAGCCTCGCATAGCAGTACATAGCCGTACATAACCGCGCATTGCCGTACATAGCCGTGCATAACCGCACATAGCCGTACATAATTGCGTATTGCCGTACATAGCCGTGCATAGCCGCACATAGACGTACATAGCCGCGTAAAGCCATACATAGCCGCGCATGGCCGTGCATAGCTGTACATAGCCGTGGATAGCCGTACATAACCGTGCATAGCCGTGGAAAGCCGTGCATAGCCCTACATAGCCAAACAAAACCGTGCTTTGCCGTGCATAGCTGCGCATAGCCGTACATAGCCGTACATAGCGCTGCATAGCCATACAGAGCCCTACATAGCCCTAGGTAGCCCTGCACACCCGCACATAGCTGTGCATGGCCGTACGTAGCTGTAGATATTCATACATAGTGAAAGTAGTGTTTATATACCGTGTAGCGTCGTTAAGACTTGTTAGTTCCGTTTACGTGAAATGAAAGTGACACTAAGTATCATAATGAACCGGAGAAAAACTAGTGAACATTTCGTTAGTCTTATCAATTTAATTATTCCTATAATTATTAGCTATCAATTAAGTATCCAAAGAAGCTCTCTTGTATCTAATTCGCAGTCATCATTTTTTTTTAATATACGGCGCCCATGTTGCCCCTGAAGATGTCAAAAAGCTTTCTTTTTGCACCCTTTGCCTCTCTCTCAAGTTGCTTACTGCGAGACAACGCGCGCTGTCGGCAAGGTTAACACTCTTGTAAAAAGTAGCCTCCGCCTCCGTCCATTCCCGTGCAAAAAATGTGTACAACAGAAACAATGGTAATAATTAGTTTTTAATGAGTTTTATAAAACTTTGGATAATGTCTTAGCTTTTCTTTCACAGCACAGTGTTCATTCTTTCTGCTGTCATGTGTTACCATTTGTGAGCGCGTCATTAAAGAAACACAAGGCTTGGGCAGTTTTGCTCGGATTTGTCAGACGACCGAAAACGATCTTTTATATAAACAAATAAAATGTAAAACTCTTGTGATTTTAGTCATGGAGAAAATTTTACAGTAAAAAGTGAAAATTATTTTATCTGACAGCCTGTTTAGTGCTGGCACTGCAAAATGACAGCTGAAATGAGCTCGCTTCAGAATGACGCATGCTGGCAGAAAAAAAGCGCCATTTGCTCAAGAATAAAAGTTTGCACGGCTATCCGCAGGTTCCTTTTTGCACGCTGGTGATTATTGCGAAAACGTAACCCCCACTGTCTCAGTACGACTAATCCATGCTCAGAAAAATTGCGTAGTAAGATAAAAATGAATAATAAAGAATTAAAATGTCAATGACAACAAGTGTAATAAACGTATGAGGTAAACAAAAGGAAAATACAAGTATGGGGAATATAGTTGGTGATCGATGTTTTGTCTAAAATATGTGTTTCGCAATGAAATGTACGTTTTCCTCAAAAAAGGGAAAATGGGTATTTGCGACCCAAATGGGTATTTGCTGCAAAGTAAAGTTTAGCCGGTAAATGCTTAAAATATAAAAAAAAAAAAACAGCTCTTGACAGGTGAAGTGTACGTAAACCATTATGCGAAGAGAGTTGCAAACAACAGTGCTTGGAAAATTCTCCCCCAAAGAGATTTTTTAACTAAAAACTATTGGGGGCACTTTCAAGAAATCTTCATGTTTCAAGTCTTGTTGAAGATGTAGCTCACAACAGGAAAGATTCGTAAATTAATGGTCTGGTAAAAATGAAAATATTACTAATTCCAGCGGTCTTTAGTAGCAATTTTCCTT